>CABHPQ010173230.1:11541-38229 GCA_902168405.1 Peromyscus aztecus | reverse complement strand
CCATACAATACCCTCCCATTGTCTGACCCCTCCCATCCCCACTCTCCGTGCTGTTTTATCCCTGAGGACGCCTTGACCAACACAAGGTCTCTGGAACTTGAGATCTAATGCAAGAAATGAATAATCAACAGGACAGCACTGAGGTTTCAGCAAAGTGCTGATCGGAATCCACATCAGGGGCTACAGAATATGAGCTGGTGTTTGAGCTGCTATCTACTGAGGGTGGAGCCTGGTAAAGGGTGTGCTCAGGAGGAGGCCTGGATGGGAACAGAAGTCTTCCCAAGGCTGTGCAAGAGGGCTGTCATGACCCTATGAGAGCCGTGGGGAGAGTGGTCACTGACTCTGTGAATTGTTGTAACTAACATATTTGAAGGGTGCCGTCAGCCAAACATACCTCAGTTCCCACTTTTTTCAGGCCTGATGGGGCTCCTGCCTCAGAGCCTTTGTGTGGGTTGTTTCCTGTCCCCAGCCCTGTATACCACCCTTAGCTCTTTGCCGAAACAGCATCTTTTGAAAGAGTTTTCTTGAGGCTCTGTGTAGAACATTTCAACTCTGCCCATCTTTCTCCCTCTCTCCCATGTCATTAGTTACTTCTCCTGCTTGCCACTGTGGTTTGAGGATTCTCTAGGACAGTCTTGCATTTCCACCCTCAGATGACCCCTCCCAGAAATTGCTCCTAAAGTCTTGCTTCTAGCCACTGGAATACGGCAGGCATGATGGCTGTCACTTCTCCCAATCCCTCTTGTATTTCTCACCACAACACAAGGCAGCCCAGGACACCTTTGACTAACAAAGTAAGGAGGCCTGCCAGTGCTAGTGAGGAAACTAAGAGGCAGAGCCTGTCCAGACCCTGGGCCTGGGAAACAGCATTTCTTCCACTAGACGGCCTGTACCAGATCTTACGGACCCAGAGAGAACACAGTTTATCGTCATAAACTGCTAAATTCTACAGTGATTTGATTCTCAGTCTAGGAAGCTGCTGGGTTCTGTTGTGGTGGTTGTGGGTTTTTTTGTTTGTTTGTTTTTCCAATTTTGTGTCTTCAGTGCTTAGGCAATGAGCTAGGCACAGCAGTGGCCCCAACCACTCCGGGGGCTGAGGCAGGACCATTGTTTGAACCAAGGAATATCTTCTTCAATTTTTAAATATATGTATATGTGTGTGCCTATGTACACGTGAGTGCAGGTACTCGTAGAATCCAAAAGATTCCCTGAAGCTGGAATTACAGGCAGTTGTGAGTTACCATGTGTTGCTGGGAATTGAACTTGGGTCCTTTGGACGAGCAGCCACTACTCTTAACTATTGAGCTATCTCTCTAGCCCACTGAATCAAAGAATTTCAGGCCTGCTCAAGCAGCATGCCAAGACCACTCTAGGTAAGGTGGGACCCATTGGGGTCCAGGGATTTTGAGCATTAAGGGCAAGATTTGGCATAGCTTGTAATACTGTTATAAGTGAGTTGGCATACTTTGTTTCTGGTTGAAGAACTGGCTGAGAGCTGCCCCTTGTGGTCATACTGGGGTAGTGCAGCGTATGACAGGTGGACTAACCTCTGCCAACAAGAACATCACTCCTGGACTCCCGGGAACTAGGACTCCTAACCCCAGAATGAAGGGTATGGTGTCCTTGAGGCTACAGAGGGCAGCCTGCCTCTCCCCATTCCAGACCCTCTTGGGAGTCCATGGAGGTGAAGCTGAACTGGTTTGCAGGAAGGTCTGCCTTGTCTCTGTCGCTGCGTGGCCTATGAGACCTCTGTCTCTCCTCTTGGTCTATGACAAGGTATAGAACATGAATCAACTGAGAGCGTGTGCTCAGGCAGCGTTTCTCACTACACACCTCTGCGGTTGGGAACTCGGGTTTGGCTGGGCTGACTGAACATTGCCCAAGCCTTGCAGGCACCCACGTGGCCACAGCTTGGTAGGCTCTTCCCCACTGTCCAGACCCCAAGCCTTCAAATGAGTGACAGGGCTCACCACTGGCCAAGTCCTGGAGACCAGAAGGTGCTGGGCATTAAAGGGGCTGCCTGACCACTGGGGTACATGCACAAAGGGGTGTGTGTGTGTGTATGTGTGTGTGTGTGTACTTCTTTTCTCTGTGGACCTCTCAGCCCAATCAGCCCCAATCAAGAAAAGTAGTCTGGAAAGACAGGAATTTCTTTTTTTTTTTTTTTTTTTTGACTGAAAAATTTCAAACCAACTAGAAAGCAGCAACAATAGCATAATGAGCCCCAGATGGGAAAATTATCAACATTTTGACAAATTTACAATCAGTATTTTTTAAATTTAATTTAATTTTATTAAATTTTCCGGAACAGTTACATTACAGACAGCATTGAACTTTACCCTCAAAAGTTTCAGGACCATTTTGTCTTTTCAAGACAATGGTGCTGCCGGGCACAGTGGAACACACTTGTAAAGCCAGTTAGGAAGGCCGAAGCCAGAGGATCTCAGGGACCTGGTCGGCTAGGATAGACAACAGGGCCCCAGCACACACACACACACACACACACACACACACACACACACACGATTAAATGAGTAAGACTACACTGTCCTGTACAAACACAGCAGTAGTACTCTTACCTTTTTGTGTGTGTTGTACATATTCAAGTGTGCACATGTATGTGCAAGTGCACATGTGCACCCATGCAAGCAGAGGTCAGAGGTCAATATTTGCCGCCTTCCTCGATCATTGCCTTTATTATTATTGTCTTACATTATGGATTTTATTGTGTGCCATGGAACAAATGTGGAGGTCAGAGGGCAACTTGTACGACTTGGCTTTCTTCCTCCACCCTTGGGTCCCAGGAATCAAACTCAGGTCATAAGACTTAGCAGCAAGTACCTTTACCTTCTGAGACAGCTCAACAGCCTTATATTTTGAGATACTTGCAGGCTGAATCTGTCTACAGTGGCTCCCAGGGCCCAGGGCACACATGGGGCAGGGTGGGGTATGGCTTGCCGCGTGTAATTGCTGTTCCAAGCCAGGAGCTTCTGGGCAGCTAAGCCAGCAGCACTTAACTCTCAGGTTGGGTGCTGGGGTCCACAGGATCCAAGAAGGACCCTCAGGCACATTTGGGTCTTCCTCCTGCAGAACCAAGGTCCCGCCCTTACCCAGCACCCGGGGTGCATAACTGCACCCAACCCTGCAGGTACTATCCTGAGGGACTCAGTTCATGTGGTTGGAGTCCCTGCCACCCACCATCCACTCTCTGCCTTCCCCTGTCAAATACTGCTTCTGTCAGCTTGGGGAGCTGTACAGAGAAACCAGGAGCTCTTTGGGGGAAGATCCAGCACATAGGCAGCACAATCCCAACTGGCCTCTGGATGTCTGGATCCACTACTGCAAAACAAGGAGCGGGTGTAGCCAGTCCCCAAGCATTGCTAAAAGTGGGGGTGAGGGTGTAGTGGGTTAGGGGAACCGCTTGGAGCTGTGGTGACCAGGCTTCCCTGCTTCTCCATACCAGACAGCACCCCCACTGCGGTTGGGGTTGGGCTTTGGGAGGGACCACCAAGGGCACTCACCTATGCCAGCCCACCAATACAGCGATCTGTTGAGAAAGCAGGTCTCATGTACACCTTTGCCTCTTCCCTTAGTCCTCCACCTCAGCTAATGACAGTCTCCTGCGTGTCCTGACCTGGACATTCTCTCCTCTCACCTGGCCTAGACAGTCAAAGGGTGTCTGTCCTCTGGGACTTCCGTCCTGGTTTGCAGTCTGTTGGGTGACTCTGGGTTTATGGGACCAGTCTGGTGTGGGAGGCCAGCTCCCACCTTTTAAAGGGTTCCTATAAGGAGGAGAGAGAGATAAGAAACTTGTAGATAGATAGCGGAGGAGACAGACAGAAACACAGGATAGCTTCAGGAGGATCTGGATCAAAACCCAATGGTCCCTTCTCAATCTTCAAAAGGACTTCCACCTTGCTAGATCAAAGCACACCGCACAGCCAAGTGTAGACCCTTCCAAACACCTGGTAATCATCCCCTGCTGGGTAAAGCAAGCTCAGATTCTTGGACCCTGAGTAAGTTCTCACTAGGAAACCTCTGTGGGTCTCTACAGTCTGGATCTTCAGTGTCCTGGCTCCTGCCGCCCTGAGCTGGGTTGGAGGCAGCACTCACCTGATGTAGGCAGCAGGGCACCCTAGCTGGGGTGCCAGCCTATGCTTCTTCTGTGCACCTTCAGGAAACATCTATGGGGTGTGGACTGAGGGCAGGCAAGGAAGGTCTTGAGCACAGATGGGCAGGGACAAAGATGGGGTAGGGTTTGTGGAGTCTGGGCCCCCTCCTCCAGACTCTGGAAGTCCCAAGAAGACAGGTTGAGAAGCAAAGTTTCTCTCTCTGTGAGTGAGCAAGTGATGAGATGTGAACCTGGGCGGTACTCCCACCCAGGCTGGGGCCACTGCTCTGGGGAGGGGGTCTGTGTCTGGTCCCATGGGTTAGCAGGACCAGCCCCTCTGCTAGCCCACTACAGTGCTGCTGCCAGACATTCTGAATGCCTCGCTTCTCTGTCCTGAAGTATAACACAGCCAAGTGCTGGTAGTACATGAAGGCCACATGAATGTCACTCTAGGCCATGGCTAAGAGTGAGAAGTAGCTTGGGACCAGGACTCAAGGAGGCCTACCTAGGAAGATCCACAATATGGAAGCCACCCCTGGGACACTCCACTCAGGAAGGCTTGCCCCTTTGCCAATCCTGCAGCTTACATAATGAGGTACCCCGCCCCCACTTCTTTCCCTGCTGCCAAACGACACTGCCGGCCATCCACCTTCTCACCCGGGCTGCTGAACTGCCTGGCCATAGCACCCTTGGTGAAGGTTGTTTCTACCTCCTGGCATCCGACATCTGGCCTGGGGAGGAAAAAGCCCACCCCTGACACCTGGGTGGTGAACCTTGATGGTGCTCCACCCCGAGATCTGCCTTGCTTTTTCAGGCAGCCTAACCCCAGGGATCTGAGGACACTGCCTGCACAAAGCAGAAAAATCCAAGGACATCTTACAGGACAGGAAAGGCCTGTTGGGGTGGGGGAGTTAAGGAGGGTTTGCCAAGGCACACATCCACGGAGTGCCAAGTCCCTAGCCTCCTCTGCAGACACACACACAGACATTCAGACACTGTTTCCTCACTCAGGCCTCAGGCAGGATTTGGTGTGGCCTGGGGTCCTTTGGAGAGCAGTCTTCTGTGGCCTTTATTTGGGTCTCACTGCCCAGGCTGTCAGGAGCCTCTGGGCTGCACTTCCGGTATGTCAGGGACAGAGCTGCTTCTCCCTGACCTTCATTTAGCTGCACACTTGTCTGAGGCCACACTGAAGGTGAGGTTCATAGGATCACTTATGTGGGATCCCAAGCTTGACAGCCAGGTCACCATCGGGCAAGGGGTTCACGAGGACCACGTGCATCTTCCCATCTTCCTTGGGGTCCTGGGAGCCCTAGTCATCTGACACAGCCCCAACTATGTACCAGGTGCCCAGAACTGCAGGGTAGGGCAGGCGAGCTGTATGGAAACCTCTGCATCCTGTAAGAGCTTACCTCATCTTGCCAGGATGCTTCCATGCCGAGGCTCAGTGTCCGGCACCAGCAGCTTCTGTACCTAGATCAATCCCAGCCCAGTGCTGGGAAACTGAGGCAATGTATTCCAACTACTGGTTCTGGACAGTGTACTCATACTTGAAAGCCTGCTCCTGGTCCAATGCAGCAAGTGAATGGAGGTCTTTCTTGAAGTCCAAGGCCCTGATAAGCTGGAATGAAAGAATGTGTAGACAGAAGCCTGGGATGAAGAAACAAGCAGGTGAAATGGGGGTGAGAGACAAAGTTGTCCTGGATGGGGATCTGAGCCCAGCCTAGAGACTAACCCGCAGAGCCAACAGCATCGTGGAGGATCCTCGGGGCAGAAGAGCTGGGGTGGCTTCCTCTGAGTGGATTCCATGTTCCCAAGATGCCCTGAGATGCCTGGCCTGTCCTAGGACACAACCCACTGGGATAGGCCACTAATGGAATTGCACCTGACTTGGTTGCTTCTTCACTCCCTCCCCGAGGGGGCCGGAGTAGGCAGAGGTACAGGTCGGTAGGCTCTCTTCAACCCGCTCTGTCCATGGGAGCACAGATGCTCTTCTCTGTGTAACAGCCCTGGCTGCCCTGGAACTTGCTTTATAGACCAGGCTGGCCTCAAACTCACTGAGATCTACCTGCCTCTGTCTCCCGAGTGCTGGGTACTGGGATTAAAGTTGTGCACCACCGCCGCCTGACCAAATAGCTCCTTTTTTGTCTCTCAGCTTACTGCCCAATCCAAAGGTTCTAATCCCACGCCTTGATAGTTTATGGGATGTGAGGCTCCCTGGAGCCTCTTCCTGCTTGAGTGGCTACTGTCAGGGCAGGGGTGGACACATGTCTAAGGGATTAGCTATTAAGTGACTAATTTTCACCAGCCCAGCCCAGGCCTGGTTGTGGTCAGCAGCTTGAAGGGGCTGTGGCTAGCGGGGTTGGGGCATGTGGTAAGGTTGGAGCCCCATGCAGGGTAGGTGCTGAATCCAGCATAGCCCTTAGGCTGTTCCTAGTTAGGACTTCAGCAAGACCAGACACCCCTCTGGTTATCATATTGAGATATTTACAGGAGGGGCAAGGGGCAGCCCAGGGGCCCGGAGAACAGACAGACAAGAGTCAAGATATGATTTGCTTTGGACTTTATTTCTTAATCAAGACAAAGCTGCAGGGTGTAGAGGCACTTTGGGGAGCCAGGGCTGTGGTCTCGAGAGTGACAGAGCGAAAGAGTCCTGAGGGCCAGATCACCTGGACAGAAGAACAGGACCCGTCAGTGACATAGGTAACACCCTTGGCCCCATGGGGCCCAAACTGTACTCTGGCAAGGGCCTCCTTCTGGAGGATTCCCCCAGAGTCTTTGGTCCCAGAGTCTCAGTGAATGGCACTAGTGAAGAGCCCTCTGACTTCCCATTCCCCTCCCTGATTTTGTGCATTCTGGTTCCTTGGAGACCCCTGCTGTAGGACGAGCTTCAGAGGGGAAGTCCTTCCTCATTCGGTCTGAGACTAGGCACCCACACCATTATCCCTCTCCCCAGGAGCCCTTGGCCATCAGCCCCATTCTAGCCCTTGGTATTGAACTATGATTTTCCTTCCTGGCTGTCTCACCTGGACCTTGTTCTGTCTGGGGAGAAGAGTCCCCACCACTCCGTGGTGATGTGTTGTGTGAGTAAGTGAACGGGAGCAGCACTTACCGGGTGAACGCAGCCCACTGGCTCCTCTCACCTGTCCTCACTCTTAAATGCACTTATCTGCCGAGAAGGGAGCCCAGGGAGCAGTCAGGAGCAGGCTCAGACCCATATTCGTCAGGGCTTTGTACGTCTCTCTCGCCTCTGAGAAACCTCCCCCAAGGCTATGGAGCATTAGCTTTTATGGAGCCCCGAAACTTCAGACTCCATCCCAACCCTCCTCCAGTCTCTTCTTCAAGACAGAAGGGGTGCTCTTTCTCCGTCTGTTTTTTCCAGTAGCACCCCTAAACCTCTAGCTGGGGGCTCACAGACAGGGGTGATAGGAATCTACCAGGAAGGGGTTCCCAATAAAGGGGGCTGCAATAAAGGGACAGACTGACCCCTCCATTTATTTCCTTGGAGTCCCCTAGGCTAGTAGGTAGGGCAAGGGCCACACTCTCCCCGGTCTCCCCTCCCTCCGCTGCAATCAGAGGACTGTCTAGCTCTAATCCAACTATAATTCCCTTTCCCTCCCCCGCAGCTTAGCCTCCCTCACCCGGTTGGGGCAGGAAAAGAATGTCTTCCTCTGTGAGGCCATAGGCATGGCTAAAGGTGGTGAATTTCTCCTTCAGTTCATCCTTTACGGTCTGGGTTCGGCCTGGTAGATAAAGAAGGAACCAGCCTCAGGGGACAAAAAAAGCCTCCATTCTGCCCCGACAGCTGTGTCTTGGGGACCGCCCCTTTGGTACGCCCCCCCTAGGATCAGGTCTCCGTCTTCTTTCAACCTCATGCCAAGCTTCTAAGGGGTCTCCCCTGGGTGGAGGCCTGGTGGGGTGTGATACCTACTGTAGAGGGTGGCCATGCGGAAGGGCTGGCCCATGCCCTTGGTGCCCGTGCTGAACAGCAGTGCATACTCATCGTAGTTGGTTTCCACCACGGAGATGGTTTGGACATTGCCCGAGTCTGGGAACCCAAGAGATGACACTGATGGGGGATACACACCTCCCACGAGTCTGTCCTCCTCTACTGGGAAGGGGTAACCTCTGAGGGTGTCACTGCAGGGCGGGTCTCAGGTCTTTGGCTCCCAGGACACTTCTTCCTCCCACCATCACTTTGGCTGCCATCCTTGTCCCTCCCTCGGGGACCACCTGCCAGTTTCTGGCTTCCTGCCTGCACGGCCCAGGAACACTGTCCCCAAACCAAAAGTCTTGGGGAGAAGGCAGAAAACACTTAGGTTCAGAAAATCACAGGCTGGGTTACAATACTGCCAGAAGGAGAAGGAAATAGGTTTTGTTGTTGTTTTTTGGGTGGGTTGTTTTTTTTTTTTGGGGGGGGGGTTGATTTTTCGAGACAGGATTTCTCCGTGTAGTTTTGGTGCCTGTCCTGGATCTCGCTCTGTAGACCAGGCTGGCCTCGAACTCACAGAGATCCGCCTGGCTCTGCCTCCCGAGTGCTGGGATTAAAGGCGTGCGCCACCACCACACGGCTGGAAACAGGGTTCTTGTGGGGAGCCATATGTCAGGTGAGGGATGGAGGAGAGAGGTCCTTGGTAGGAACCATTGAAGTGTGGGTAGGATTCGGGGAATGCCTGTGAGTAACCCACTTGGGCAGCAGAGAACTGGAAAATTCCATTTGGGCAGGAAAGGGGCCTGACAGAACATGGGTGGACTTCAGAGAGGACATAGCCCCCAGAGAGAGGTCTGTCTCCAACACCTACGTCCTACGTGCCTGAGGCAGATTCACAACCAGGTCTGTCCTTGGATGACTGACCCTGGTGCTGTGACCATTATCCCCACAGTTTTGGGACGGGGTTGTCCAGTCTGCCAGCAGGGACCTCAGAACTGACCCAGATCAGGAAGTGGTTTACTCACGGGGACTGCGGTAGTTGAATTGTCCGGGAACCTTCCCAGGCTGCAGTATCATGATCTTGGTTTCACACTGGTTTCTCCTGTGGGCAGAACACCCTTGAAGTAAGGAAACAAGCCCCAAGATGTTCCCTGACAATGATATGGGGGCTTCTAGGCCCCAGAACTTATCGCACCCCATTCTCTCACCTGAGGAAGGTAGAGGTGAGGTTGAGGCTGCCGTCTGTGGAGGGAGCTACCACTGCCTTGCACATAAACAGTCCTGTTTTCTTATCCCGGAACCAGGTTGAATTGGAGGCGAGGGCTGTGGTGTACCAGTGCCCCAGGAACTGCGACCAGTGGATGCCTAGGTTGGCAATGCTCCATGCTCCCCTCATGGGCAGACTCGGTGGACTTCTGGTTCTTTCCCCTCCGAGTCCCCTGCTACACTGGTCCCAGTAGCAACCCTTTCCTTGGGCTATGCCCATCCACGTTTCCTCCCTCTCTAGCAGGCCTGATCCAATGCTCCATGGAGGAAGGGGGGTAGCAAAGACCCTCCCCTCTTCCCCAGGACGTTGAGGTCCTCATCTTTGTCCCAGTCCTCATCCCTGTCCCCTAGTGGGTAGAGTGGATATCAGAGCATGCCACATTCCTAGAGGAGTCAGGTGGACCAACCAGGTGGTGCCAGTGGGGTCCCAGCCAGCTCCAGCGCACGAGCATACAGGACGACCAGTGCCCAGCACATCCAGGAGCTCACTGGATAAGTGCTAGCCAGTGCGCAGTCGTCCTGGGACCCAGATATGTGACCTGTGCTTGTGCATGTCCCAGGTGCCTTGGGCTTATAGGGGATGGTGTTTGGAAGACATAAACACTGTGTGGCCCACATGTGTGCAAGTGCCCTCTGAGGAGAGATTGGACGGAATGCTGTGGCTTAGGAGGGCTTCTTTTCAGGCCTAGGTAACCGGCCAGCCCTCCTTCCTTCTCAGCTGGCTCAGACCTCAGTCTAGCATAGGCTGAGAGCTCTTGAGGAACAAGTAAGCTCTTCTGTGGGAGAAAGCCGGGCTCATTGACCTGAGGGCTGTGCTGTCTTAGGAGTCGGGTAGGGGGACCTCACCTTGTCTTGTTGAAAGTTGGGCTGTACCGAGACATGGCCCTCACCCTGGGCTAGAGTCTGTGGGAATCCCAAGAGCCCCAGCAGGACCAGCCCCATCCACAGCATTCGAAGAGCAGTCATTTTCCTGGACCGGAGCAGGTGTCTGGGCCTGAGGCCAGCAATGTGGGCAGAGGAAGGAAGATCGTGAGCAGAAGGAGCAGAGGGCACTGTGGAGACCCCTATTTATGAGCCAGGCTTGGCCTCCACCCAAGGCCCAAGGACTGCCCACTGGAGGCTCGTGATGCTCGTGATGCTCGTGTGAGGGAGGGTGGCTGTCCCAGCTGCAGCCTCATCAGCAACAGGGCTGGTTATGTAAGAGCTTCCAGCTGAGCCCCACACCTCGGTGAAGAAAGGGCAGGTCGGGGCAGGCGGAGAGCTCTGCATACCCCCCCCCCCACTCCCCACCCTAGCCCCAGAGACAGGACTGGCCCAGGCCTTGCCCCCCTCCCGTCAGAGCCCACATACCTCAGCAGCAGGAATAGCCCTGGAGGTTACTTTAGTGCCGCCCTGCTGCTGGGAAAGCTAGTCACTTCCCACCTGGGGCTAAGACCTTCCCCTCCCAAGCAAGCCCTATCTTCGTCCTCTCCAAGTCCCATGACCCCAGCCGGGTGTAACACAAAGCACCGTTTGTGCCTTGAACTTTTGGTCCCGAAAGGCCAGCAGTCCAGGTGGCCATGAGGAACCCAGTAAAGAAACTCAATCTACCCTGCAGTGAATTCAAAACTCAGGCGTGCTGAGTACAGCCTCCACCCTGGTCAGCCCACTGGGGTTCACCTGGTGGTCCTTTGGGCTCCCTTAGGGCAAGTAAGCAGTGGCGGGCAGAGCGGTGGGCTTCAGGCTGCTGCTGTAGGTGACTGCAGTCTGTGGCTTTTTCCTGGCTCCCGTGGCCTTGTCCCTGGATGGGAAACCAATGGCCGGGGAAGAGCGGGCTGGCACGTCCCTTCTCTCCTTCCCTGTGGCCCAGAGCTTTGGGTTCTGAGACACAGGATTATTTAACATTCACATCTGAGTGGGCTCTGCTAGGAGGGACTCTTGCTCTCTCACTAATGTTGGGGCTACAGGAATTGGCCCAACAGAGCTCCAGGTGAGGAAGTAGGATAGATCCCAGAACTACCCAGAGGAGCTCAAGAGTCCAGTTCTTCACTCAGCCTCCCATCAGCCCCTGCCCAGGACAGCCCATACATTGCCCATTCAGGTCTTTCCATGCCCTGGGCTTAAGGAGGGAGGATCTGTCAGAATAAGGAGGGGAGGCTGACTCCTGGACCATCCAGTCCCCAGGCCCCAGCCTGGCCCAGCAGCAGATCTGAGAGTTTTCTCTAGAGGGACTGAGGGTGGAGACAGGAAGAACTTGGGAAGAAGGCCTGGGTGCATCAACCTGTGTAGGGGGTTCCTGTAGATGGGATGAAGACACCCCCCCCCCCAAGCAGAGTAATCTTGAAGTACTTCCAAGGGTGGGACCTTCTTATGGCTTGGATCTGAAAGGTCCCCAGCAGGCTTATGTTTTAAAGGCTTATTCCTCTGCTGGTGGCAGGCGCTATTTGGGGATCTGTGGAACCTTAGGAGGTGTGGTCTAGCTGGTGGAACTGGGTCACTGAGAAGGGCCTTTGAAGGTCCCTGATCCTGCTGCTTTCTCTCTCTGTCATTCCTGGTTCCATGCCTCAAAATAAACCCTTCTTGCCTAGTTGTCTCTGCCCAGAGACTGTGGTCTTAGTGACAACAAAGTAACTAACTCTCGGGAGGACACCATGGCGCTCCGGCTGGCACTTCGTGGCCGTTCTACCTATGAAGTCAGCCCTGCCTGGTGAGGTAGGGGCTGCCTCATTTCCAAACCAGTATGGACCTCTCTCTGACCGAGCACTCCTGTGTGCCCCTTCTGGGAAGACCTCTTCCTGGGCCAGTCCCAGGACCCCACCTTGCTCTGCACCCATCCTCAATGCTGCTTAGGCTGGACTGGCCAGCTGGAAACTGGGACACAGTGCTGATCCCAGGGGAACAAGGCGTGTGAGTGAGAAGGGACAGCACTCAGGTATAGTCCTGGGCTGCCCCTGGAGGGGCCAAGATTCTGATGCTTATAGCCTTCCCAACCCCCACCACAATAGGAAGCTTCTCCCCTACCTAGCTTCTTGTCCCTGAAGTACCTTGTCCCAGTCTGCCCAGAGTCACAAGGAACAGGATGCCAATGGCCTTTTCAAATCCTCCTCTGGCCCTGTCTCCTGTCTGTGCATTCCTGGTCTCATCTCCCAGGGCATGCCTGCATCACCGCCTGCCCCCTGTACCCTCTCAGGAAAAGCCTGACCACACCTCCAGGAAGCTTTCCAGGAAGCTTAGCGGGGTTTTGAATGTTCTGGGGTCCCTCCTCCCTGCTCTAACCATCCTATTTTGAGGACCATATTGTCCGTTTTCATTAGTGTCCTGTGAGGGCCCAGGAAACAGGTTCACACAAACTATCGTAAGAATGCACAGCATGCCAGAATTCAGCCAACACTGTGGAGCAAGACCCTGAGTGACCCCGTTTCAGCCTCCACATGCTCCCAGGTGCCAGCCCTGTCTCTGAGGTCTTTTCTTCTAAGTTCTTACCAGTTTGAGGGCATCTACTTCCCGTGAAACTGTAGGATGGCTGAGTGTTAGAACCTAGGATCACCCAGAATCCCCTCCTGCCTGAACACGCTGCCTCCTCTGGTGGCTCAGAGCCAGGAGCAGACCATACAAACAGGACACAGAGGCCTTCCTGGGTCTGGCAAGGTCTCCCAGGCCAATGTCCAGCCTTTATGTGCCTCAGTTTCCCCATCTTTGCAAAAGGAGTGGAGGTATTCCTGCCTTGCAGGAGTTCTTGGGAGGCTTGTTAAATGTGGGCTTACTAGATTATGGGGACCTTTTTGCAGTAAGTAAGGGACTCTGTCGGCTGAAGTGGGGCCTTGGCCCTTGCCCTCCCCACAGCCTGACTCTGGCTTCCCTTTCATCCTTACCAAGTATCATAGAAAATGGGCTGCTTGAGGACGCTGAGACAGATATCAAGGGATTGGGGTGGACTGGCCTGGAGGCCCCTGCCCCACCTGGTCTTGGGCCTACCTCTCCCTTCTCCAGGCCCATTGCAGCACTCAGGCCAACCTGAGTGCTGAGACCCTGATTCAGCACATGAACTGCAGATGGGACTGCTTGACCCAGGGGTGAGGCCTGGCTCTGAGCATGGGGGACCTCTTGGACCCAGCCTTGAAAGGCCCGAGGAACAGTCCCAGCCTTGTCCTATAGGAAGCAGATTCCTCTCCGGGGGCAGTCAGTCCTCTGACATCTCCAGAGATAGCTTATCCTCAAGGCCTGGTAGGACCTGAGCTAGCCGAGTGACTGTTGGCTGAGTGACAGCATGGGTGGAGTAAGTCCCTGAGTCCCCAGCTTTGGCCTGGGATTCACCGGGGCCACCTGACTCCAACCTGACGCCTGAGCATAGCTTCTCTGTGTTGGAAGCATGTGGAGAGTAGTTTTGGGAGACCTAGACCCCCCACCTTCTCAGGCCTGCCAGGTCTCACAGCCCTTCTCAGAAATGTCCCTCAAAGGGCCGTAATGAAGAATGTCATTGCCCTAGGCCACTGAGAAGCAGCTGAGTGGAATATTTTGGACTCTGAAAGTTGACCTTTGTGTAGTACCCTAGTCTGTGACATGGGAAAAGCAGGGCCTGTGTGGAGGTTACACTCTGGTTCAGGCACTCTGTGTAAAGGGCTGTGCCCATTAACCAAGCAGTGCAGGCAGTTCACGGTGCTGTCCCTGAGTTCCGTCCAAGCCCACCGCCTGCTCTTCCCCCAGCTGGTTTCTGTAGCTGTTGGGTTCTCCTCTGCTGATTTTGGACATGGCTGCATCTCCCTGCCCACACTTCTAGGGTTCCTTTCCCAGCTCGGTAGGGTAGGGAGGACCAGGATCAAAGAGGAAGCAGGCAGGAGGTTGGGATAAGATCAGTCCCTGGATTTGAGTCTCTTGTGCATATGTCAACCAGACCCCAGGAGGGTCCCAGGATGGACAGGCCAACTGCTGCTTGGGAAACTGAGTCTGGGCAGGCAGCTGCTGGAAGACAGAGAATCTGGTGGGACCACCTCTACCTGCTCTACTCTCACGATGGGGTGCCCAGAGAGTGGCTGAGCTGCGGGAGGGCCTGGCCCGCCCTCAGCCGCCACATCCTCATACTCTCCAACAGTGGGACCATCAGCGCTGGGATAACGACGGAGTGGATGGTGTGACAGATCTCCACGGCCTGACCTGGCTTCCAGAAGCAGCCTGCAGTCAGGGATTGAGAGTGGATGGGCTGAACAAGGGCTACAGTTTCCTCAGCACTGTTCCTGGAGGGGCCTTGTTGTGTCCCTACAGAGCCAGGCAGAACAGAGAACGCCTTGCTCCTCTAGGGCCAGGCTCGGTCTCCCGGGCCAGGCTGGACGGCAGGGCCTTCAGCATCTCCTAGCTCCCATCTGCGGGTTCATAACAGCCACAGGACCTGGTTCTCCCTTTCTTCCTTCCTTCCTTCCTTCCTTCCTTCCTTCCTTCCTTCCTTCCTTCCTTCCTTTCTTTCTTTCTTTCTTTCTTTCTTTCTTTCTTTCTTTCTTTCTTTCTTTCTTTCTTTCTTTCTCCTTCCTTCCTTCCTTCCTTCCTTCCTTCCTTCCTTCCTTCCTTCCTTCCTTCCTTCCTTCCTTCCTTTCTCTCTCTCTCTCTCTCTCTCTCTCTCTCTCTCTCTCTCTTTCTCTCTTTCTTTCTTTTTCTTTCTTTTTTTCCACTTTGAGACAGGGTCTCACTGTATACCCGTAGATGGCCTGAAACTCTGTGATCAGGCTGGCCTTGAACTCACAGATATCTGCCCCCTGAGTTCTAGAACTAAAGGTGTACCTGGATCTTAATCTAAGTGCAGTCCTGAGACAGGGCCCTGCCTTTCACTCTGGGGTCTAAGATGACCCAGGAAACTGGTCCACAGCCTCTGAGCAAGGCTGTAGAGTGTACCTAGAAAGGAGTGTCTGGTTACCATGCTCTGAGGCATTGTGCTTGGGTGCCTCCTTCACAGCCCCATCTGGGATCTGGGCTTCAGCACCCCAGGAGGCCCCTGGGGTCACACCATGCTCCCTGCTCCCCAGGTTGGGGCCCCGTGCTGTGTAAGTACAAATCTGTCTCTGTTTCTCTGAGACTAAGGAGGGGAGGTAGGCCCATGGAGGAGAGCAAATGGGGACAAGTGTCCCGTGGACATCAGCCCCCAAATCAGACACTTTAGCTTCTGCACAGGGCTGGCACACTGAGGTGGTAGAGCCAGCTCTACCCCACCAGCCTGGCTCACATTCCTCACGACAGCAATCATGGACAGCCAGCCCGTTCCTCTGTGACAGGTGTTTATTTGTGCTGGGGGCAGATGCGGCTGACCGCCTGTGAGGAGGGGCACAAGTCTCGCTGGGATGTGGTGAGGGCCGAGTCTGCCATGGTCAGCCAAGTCTGATGGTTGGTCTTCTGGCCTGAGGAAGAGAAGGAAGGAAGAGAAGCAGAGAAATGAGAAGAAACTGGAGCCAGTGGGACCTGGGCAGGGATAGACCCCAGCAAGAGGGGTCTGAGAGGAGGTAGTGGGGTCAGGGCGAGCACTAGAAGCTGGAGCCACAGGAAGGGCAAGGGGAGGTTTTCAGCTGCTGCCTCCCGCTCCTCCATGGACCTTTCAAATCTGCCAGTCCTACTCAGTTTACCCTCACGTGGCAGGGGCTCTGGGAACTTAGTCTCACCTGAGTGGGACAGACATAGTGACAAACTGGTTGTCCCTGAGCTCGAAGGTTGTCACCCATATCTGGAACAGGACCCCATCTTCCCCCCGAAGGTGTGACCCACCAAGCTGAGGACGGACCACTTTCCCTCTGACTGTAGGACTGGTGACAGACAGAGCCAGCCCCTTGTCCCATATCTGCACCAACGATCCAACAAAGACCTGACGACTCTCAAAGCCTCAGTTTCTCCACATGCACAGAGAGTTGTCCCCACCTGGAGGGTCCCGAGGGCCACAGGAGAATATGAAGTCTGTGTAGGGCTGGCATTGGGCTGAGCTCTCCGTTCCAGGCTCCTACCCATGGGAACAGGGCCTGCTTGGCCCGACTTCACGGTCACTCTCTCCTTCCCCTGGCTGGGCAGGAGACAGATCTTGTGAAAAGGCAAATTGGGGTATGGGACTTGAGGGAGCCCCCCATGCCTTCCTGGGCCTTGGGCCTGGGTTTGCATCATCTCCAGCAAGGTGAGACCTATCCACAGGAGCTCCATCTGGGTGGAGGAGGCCGATCCTAGGCAGTGGAGTCCTGGGTATCAGTGGCCTGGAGGAGGAAATGGGGTGTTGGGTTCGGGGCTGTCACTGAGCTTACAGTAACCCTGTCCCAAAGTGGGTAGCTCGTCTCCACATCCAAGAGGGGAAAGATTATGCGCCTTTGGCTTCCTCACAATGGAGCCACCTCACACTCCAAGGCAGCGCTCTATCCCACGAACACCTCCCCAGCACTTCCTGCCCCATTGCCCACCTCCTACGCTCTCGGTGCCCTGCACTGTGCATGAAAACTAGCAGAGATTACAGCTCACATCCGGGCAGGATGGCAGCAGGTACCTGTCAGGATCCACTGTGTGCCCAGCATAAGTGGCCACCCCAGAATCCACCCACACTTGTCCTGGTCCGTTGGCCACAATTCTGTACCCACTCCCACCCCCTGCCTGGGAGCAGATTGAGTTGTTCTTTGGGCTAGGCAAAGAGGGACAGAGTGTGCTGTGCCAGGGCTGGCCCAGGGCCACCTACTCAGGCCCCAGGGCCAATCTGGGCCATGGCCATTCACGAGGCTACGGCCTCCTCTGCAGCGCTCTGTCCATTCCTGACCTCATCCATCTTCAGCTGGCCTGATGCCACCAGCCTCTGGCTGTGGTGGCTACCTGAGGACCTTAGTAGCCTCCTCTTGACTACTTGCCCCCTGGGAGAGGTGGTTGCTAGGATTCCATCACCCTGGTTCTGAAATGCGCCCCTGGGGATAGGCAGTATCTCAGAAGATCTTGATGACCAGCTTAGATGCTGCCTAGAGCCCTTGGTGGTCCAAATCTCAGTACTCTGGGGTCATGTGAATTTGGTGGCACAGACCCTGGGGGGCCCAAACCCTTCCCAGTACTGCTCTCCTCCATCAGGCCCCTAGGCCATGTCTGTTCCTTGTCTTGCCTCTGGATGCCCTAGTCCCTCACTTTCTGGAGCCTTTTCATGAGGGACTTGGGATCATTTCAGGAGGCCTGGGTCACAGGCTCAAACTGGAGGGTTCTGCTCTGCCCCCAGGTAAGGGTCTGGTACCCAGCACACGATGTGACTGGGTGGGGTGGGGAAAGGGCGGCTCGCCTTCTCCTAGTGTGTTCCATGAATCTCTTTCTCATGTGGCTAAGGTTCTGCAAGGTTCCCATATGTAATCCAGGAAGCTGCACTGGTACCCAGGGAAAGAGGTGGTCACCCACGGGGTAACCTGGAAAGAGGGTCCTCCAGGTGTCCCTCCTTTCCAGGCCAGAATGGGCCCTGGAAGTGGGCTTCAGGGAGGTGGCTGCCTCCCTGTTGTCACTGACCCTGTGAAAAGCATGGAGAGCAAGACCAAGAGGAACCCTGGCAGCTCAGCCTCGGGCACATGAAAGGGCAGAACAGTAAAACCCAGCACAGATCAACAGCCACATGAACTGTGAAGCTCTCTGTAGACAGTCAAGGGCAAAGGAAGATACACACATACGAAGCGAGGAGGAGCTGCCGTGGGATGCTGAGAGACCAGGGGGCCGTGAAGCTCGGTGAAGTGAAAATGAAACAGCACTCAGAAGGCTGAGGCAGGAGGATTTTAAGCTCAAGGGCAGCCTAGGCTACACAGTGTCTTTTTTTTTTTTTAAATTTAAGTTTATTTATTTATTTTTTTCCACAGAACAATTGCATTTTTAACATAGAACAATACATGAGTCACCAGCATATATGCAAACACAAAACTGCATCTTGAGTCAAGGTAGAAACAATAAATAGAACAATACATGAATCACCAGCATATATGCATACACAAAACTGCATCTTGAGTCAAGGTAGAAACAATAAATTTCTTCATTTAAACGGTTCCATTTTTAACCCAGTTCCAGCATACAGTTCCTAGGTCATTACTATAAACTCGAAATTGTCCCATTGCAATGAAATCTCTATTGTGCATTTCATTTCTTAAGTCTCAAAATTCAAATGATAAATTCTGATACTAGCCTTCCAAATATGATGAAACCATAACCAAAATCTTTTTGTAGTTTTCTCATTAAGTTCAAGAAATTCAAAAAAAAAAAAGTAAATTCTGGTATCAGGCTTTCACTTCCAAATATGAAGACACGATTTACAACCAAAACATTTTGCAGTTAATAATTTTAGTTCAAACAAGCGTCTCTGCAACTTTTTACAATGGGAGGACCCAGCACACATGCCTTGACTAGATGTGGCACTGCCGTGGCCGTTCTGGGAAGGACACTTCACCTTTGCCGAAAGAATGTTTACCAGGAATTGGAGTAGGGGAGACCAAGTAACATCTGCCCCCTAAGGTCCCAATGACAAACCATGATTCCTGTCTTTTAAGACAGTGTCTTTTAATATATATATTATATATAATATTATGCATAACACACACACACACACACACACACACACACACACACACTTAAAAATAAAAATAAATATACCAGGGCTGGGAAGATAGCCGAGGCAGTAAAAGTTCTTGTTTGGGAGTAGTGGTGAGTGTTTCCAATCCCAGTGCTGGGGAGGTGGAGCCAGGCACCTGGCTGGCCAGTCCAGCCTTCTCATCCTTCTCTTCCAGGCCGGTGAGGGACCTTGTCTCAAACAACAACAACAATAACCCCATAGAAACAACAACAGGGGGACAGCACCTGAGGTTGTCCTTTGACATGTGTCCACACACACAACACCAATACGTGATACAAATACAAACACATATTCTGATTTTCAAACAGTTGCCGATTTGTAGGGAAAACGTGGGGCTAGTGCTCCTGATATAACACGCAGCATAGCTCCGGAGGCTGCACTAAGCAACATTGAATATTGAGATGCTAAACCATGTAAAGTTCATGTTTTAATCAAAATTCATATTTTAATCAAAACGGAGTGCTTGGCTGGCATGAGGCCCTGGAGTCCATCCAACACAAAAACAAAAAGCGAAATTTCCTAGCCCATGTAAAGGGTTTGCCCAGCTCAGTGTCTGATCCAGGCCCCACAGGAGGTTTTACTTCGTGGTCCTTGGGCTGGGACAGTTCTTTCAACGTTTCCTTCTTTCTCAGCCTTGACGGTATTGGGCAGTGCTGGTCAGGTATTTTGTGAAAGGCCCACCATTGGGATTTGTTGATATTTTCCTAGTGACTAGGTGGTGGTTTGGTAGGAAGGTTTTGGAGGTTTCTGTACAGGGCCATCCTCTGGACCCACCTGCAGATCTCCCACTTGCAAAAGAGCATCACAGCCGGCCTTGTTGATGGTTGACTTTCCATCATAGAAGAGGGGAGGGGGAGGGTCATCAGACCCTTACCTGAGTGTCTAGCCACTCCTCCTAACCAATTGTGTACAATTCTTTCCTCTCTGGACATGGCTCCCAGGTCTCTGAGCAAGGCAAGACTGTGGGGGAGGGGGGGAAATACATCTGCACAACCAGGAGAAGCTATGACCCACAGTGGTGCAGACTTTCCAGTTTGGCTGCTTTGGGTTCACACTTCTGTCAGTAACCCTCACTCAGGCTCTGTGGGTAAGCCCAATAAACTCCTTGGTTTCCCGGGGGTGGGGTGGGGGAGCCAGGAATCATGGTTCGTCATTGGGACCTTAGGGGGCAGATGTTACTTGGTCTCCCCTACTCCAATTCCTGGTAAACATTCTTTCGGCAGAGGTGAAGTGTCCTTCCCAGAACGGCCACGACAGTGCCACCTCTAGTCAAGGCATGTGTGCTGGGTCCTCCCATTGTAAGCTCGTTTCTCACTGTCCTCTGGGAGGACCTCGATGTGCGCAGCCTGCGTTTCCAATGAGACTGGCACTCTGGCTTGCTGGCTGCCAGCATCGTCATACGGTCCCCTCTTCGGTATCACAGTGTTTTCTTGCTCCCTAGCTTATCTACGTCAGGGTGGACTCAAGGACGGTATTTGTTCTTTGGGGTGTAACTTTGTACTTTCTTATTCACTGGGTTTCTTAAAGTGTTTCAATATTGGCCAGAGGGAAGGCATTAATGACTGTCATTGGAGAAGGAAGCAGGAAGAAGTAGCCAGTGGCCTAAAGCATAGTGGAGAATTCAGACTGCCTCTGGGCTGGCTTGGTGGCAGTCCCTGGGACATAACTCCATCTTTGTGGGTTTGGGTTTTAAGGGATTTTTAAAATATTTGATAAGTTATAATACATGTGTGTGTCCAGGAAACCATCACTTCGATAGTGAGATGGTGACTGTGGTGGTTTGAATGAACCCCATGGCCCCCGTAGATGTGTGGGGAATGGCATTATTGTAGGTGTGGCCCTGTTGGAGTACATGTGGCCTTGTTGGAGGAAGTGTGTCACTGGAGGTGGGCTTTGAGGTTTCAGAAGCTCAAGCCAGGCCCAGTGTCACTCTCTTTTCCTGCTGCCTGCAGATCTGGATGTAGAACTCTCAGCTCCTTCTCCAGCACCATGTCTGCCTGCATGCCACCATGCTTCCCGCCATGATGATAATGGACTAAACCTCTGAACTGTAAGCCAGCCCCAACGAAATGTTTTCCTTTATAAGTGTTTCTGTGGTCATGGTGTCTTTTCACAGCAATAAAACCCCAACAAAGACAGTGAGTGTGCCTGCCATTCCATGAAGATTCCTTGATCAGGAGGCAGAGGCAGGTGGGTCTCTGTGAGTTGAAGGCAAGTCTGGTGTAGGTAGTGAGTTTCAGAGCCAGCCAGGGCTACAGAGTAAGACCCTATCTCAAAAAAAAAAAAAACCCCTTGGGCTGGGGCTGTTGAGATGACTCAGTGGTTTAAAGAATTTGTTGCTCTTCCAGGGGACCTGAATTTGATTCCCAGCACCATGTCAGACTGCACATAACCACCTGTAACTACAGATCCAGAAGATCTAACGGGGCCTCTGCAGTCATCCCTCTACCCCCATACACTTAGATAAAAGATAAAGATAAATAGTATTTAAAAATATTCCAAAAATAAAAATAAAATAAAATAAAAAGATTCCTTGGGGCTGGAGAGATGGCTCAGCAATTAAGAGCACTGGCTGCTCTTCCAGAGGACCCCTGTTTGATTCCCAACATCCACATGGCCACTCACAATCCCCTGTAACTCCAATCCTGGGGAATTGATACCCTTTCTGACTTCTGAAGACACCAGGAACACAAGCAGTGCACAGATACACATGCAAGCAAAACACCTGCACACATAACGTAAGAAGTTTTGTTTGTTTGGTTTGATTTTTCGAGACAGGGTAGACTGTGTAGCTTTGGAGCCTGTCCTGGAACTCATTCTGTAGACCAGGCTGACCTCGAACTCACAGAGATCTGCCAGCCTCTGCCTCCCGAGTGCTGGGATTAAAGGTGTGTGCCAACACTGCCCGGCCTAAAAGTTTTTTTTATAGATTCCTTAAGCTTTCTTGGGGATTCCTTCCTCTCACCTGCTTCCACAGCCCTCCAAAACTACAGGCGTTTTCAGTCCCTGCAGACCAGTTGGCACTGTCTACAAGGTGAGCCATACTAGACATGTCCCGATTGCCTGGACGCTCTCACTCAGCTCAGTGAATGGACGTCCCGGCAGTTCGTGGCATCTATAGCCACAGGGTGTTAGTTACATTGGGCCGCCTTCCACAGTTGATCACCTTTCCTCAACTGATGGCCGGGGGTATTATTTGCAGTTTGGGGGCATCACATATAAAGCTGCCAGGAACCCTGAAGCACAAGTCTTTGTAGGGCTATGTGCTTACTTCAACCATTGGGAAACCCAGTGGAGAAGTGGAGAGGCACAATTGGATCCCTGCTCCACCCAAAGCCATAGGAAGGGAACAGGAGCCCACAATACACTCAGATCATTTCTCTCCACTGTAAAAACTTAGGCAAAGTTGTCACAGCTTGTGGGTCTCCCATCTGATGCTGACCCAGGCCCATGCTGAGGGTCCACATCATAGTAAGGGACCCCTTCTTTGAGTCACCCTTGAGATGTGTGAACCTCATGCCTATCTCACTGTCCAGGTGGCCACAGCTAGTTGCAAAGAAAATAAAGCTCCATAAGATGACACCCGGTGGCTGTCATCAAGCCAGGGCAGAGGCGGCCTGACTTGGGGGCACCCCAGTGCCTCTCTCCCCCAAGGGCAGCAACTCTTGTGTCATCCTCTATCTCCCTGAACAGCACAGTGCCCCTTCCCCCAGCTTAGGACAGGGCTAGGAGAGACCAAAAACTTGAAGCAAAGTGTCTTTTCTTCAGAGTGCCACAGATTGGGCATGAACACTGATCACACAGAAGACCCACGAAAAGTCCCCTCCCAGCCAAGGGGCAGTCCATGTGAGTCACTCTGGCGCCCTGCAATTCTGAACTACACCCAGGAGGCCAGGAAGAGTCCAGTTGGCCCTTCTGGCAGTTCCTGGGCATAGATCCTGGGGACTCCCTGTCCAACCTAAGGTCAACCCCCTATACTGTCCATGTTCTGCCCAGGTTATCTCATGGCCACAAGGGTGCTGTGCCATGATGGCCATGATGCCCACTGCTCTAGAGATGGAGCAGAAAAGAACTCACTTTAACCCTAGACCACCTCCAAGGCCACCATGAGCACCTCAACTTGCCTCTCCCCGGTCCCAGGTCTAACTGACATCTTCTGTGTCTGTCACAGGAGGTAGGAGGATCTAGATCTCTGACAGGCTCAGGCTTCTCTGGAGGGACTCCCAGACCTAGCATGGGATTCTGCAATTGAAATCGCAGACTCCATGGCGGCCCACACAACTCTGGCGCCCCCACCTGGCCATTGTCTTATTCACCTAGAGGTTCCTGCAGACTCCCAAAGAAGCACACACCTAGGCCCTGACTGCTGCTGTGTCCTCTATCTGAGCCCAGAAGCCAATCTCTTTCTCACTTCCCTGCCCAGCCTCTTAGCCCAGTTGTCTCTTCCAAGTGGCAACAAGCGGCAGGCATTGGGCAGTGCCTCTGAAGAGCTGTTCGAGCAAGTTTCAGTCATGGTGCTGACAAACCACGGTAGGCAGCCCTGGGACTATACAGCCTGGGGGATGTCTAGGTCAGTGGCCTCTGAGAGGCCATCCTCCCTGACCACCAGGCTTGCTCCAGCCGAGCCCCTCGTTACTCAGGCCAGGCTTTGACTCTGAAGCCCTTACCTGGTAGTCTAGGATCAGTTTTAGCCCCGAATCATCTGATGTGGAGTTCCTCCAGACCACAGCAGCGACCAGGGTGGGGGTAAAAAGGCATCATGGGGATTCTTCCCTGACCAGCACTCTGACCACAGGCAAGCCCTTAGCCAAGCTGATCAAACACACTGTCTAATCCTGAGAGTCCTCAGTGACTGGGCATGCCAGGGGACCAGGACCTACCACTCCGCCCCTACCCATTCAGATAATGGTAGGGTAGGCTCTAGCCCCAACCCAAGAGTTGAGGACAGGCCCAAGGGACCAAGGAGAAATCCTCAGCTAGGGACTTGATTTTCTTCCAAGGAGGTGCTGCTGGTGTTGCTGCCCATTCCCCATCGAGAGGGTGGGCCCATCCCATGGGTAGGTCCTGTCCCTCACCCTTCCAACCCTCCTCCCTGGCCTGCTTCAGTCTGCCTGCCCCCATGTCCTTCCAAGCCTCAACCTGAGCTCCCTCCTGTTTCTCTGCCCTATGCTCTACCCAAACTTTCAGCTCCCCAGCTGGTCATCTGACTCCTGTTGAGAGATGAAGGGCTCCTGCCCAGCCTAGTGGGGAAGGAAGGCTGTCCCTGTCATGGCTGATGTTAGGGACCCTACTTCCCCACTTCCTCCTCTGGCTCCCACCCCAAAAGTAAACAGCCCAAAGGGCTAGGATTAGACCTCCAAGTCCCCATTTTAAGCATGGTAGAGATGTCTCACATCCACAGAGGCCTGGGAAGTGAGGTGGTTACAACTCTTTATCCTTCCCCACAGACCAAGAAGAGCAGAGGGACCCTTAGATCATGCCAGCAGCACATGTGTCCTGATCCTGTGGGTGTCCCCAGGGGGCTTCAGGGTGTGAGACACGTGGGATAACTCTAAGAGGAATTCAGAGGGGACAGGACAAGGGTAGTACCGGGAAAAGTAGTTCCCCTGGGGAAGGGGTAGGTGTAAGACCTGGAGGGCCTGGAGGTCTTAGGACCCAGAAGGGAGGGATCAAGTAGAAGTGTCTTGAGGGAGGGTCAGGTCTTTCACATGCCCAATCGCCTGCCCAGCTGCTCCCTTCCACCTCCAGGAAACTGCAGGCTCAGCTCTGAAGCCCAGCAGGCCCAGGTGGCGGCGGCGGGAGGGGCAGCTCACAGGCCTGGTCCTTGTCCAGCTGATCCCATTTCACTTCCAGCAAACTGCAGGCTCAGCTCTGAAGCCCAGCAGGCTGGTCCAGGCCCAGCAGGCCCAGGTGGTGATGGGAGGGGCTGCTCACAGGCCAAAGTAAAGAGACTTATGTGGCCACTTGGCAGGGCTTAAAGGCTGGGGGTGTTGTCCAGGCAGAGTTGGGCAGCTTCTAACACAGGGTCTAGAATTGGAACCTAGAAGGAGCCCACCCTCATTTGGTGGCAACACCCAAGCCCCATTCTCACCCACATCCAGCCGAGGATCCAGACGAGACTAAAACGTTCCCAACCCCCACACTGACCCATGTGCATTACCCTCCAACCCCATATTGCACTACCCCCTGCACTCTGACCACTGCTTGCCATCTGGTACACACCGACTCTTGCACTGACCCCTGCATGATACGGGCTGCATCCTAGCCCCTGCACACTCGCCTCTGCGTGCTGACCCCTTGGAAGCCCGAGAGGAGCAGAAGGGGATAGGACTTCCCTCTTGCATCTCACAAACATGGCCCCTGCCATAGTGGGATGGGAGGAAGCCTCTGCTTTTCCTGTGTCCCCCATATCCATGACTAGCAAGGGTGTGGAGGGCTCTGCGGGGAGGAGCAAGCAGGCTGAGGCATCGAGGCAACACCTGTGCTCAAGGAGGCCTCTGTGAAAATGTCCCGGCACTCTGCACAGCATTGCTCCTGTCTTCCAAGACTACAGAGACAAGTGCGGGGGGGGGGGGGGGGGGCACAGCTGTGACATCTCCATCTTACCAGAGGCTGTCCTGGAAGATGCGTAGGGCAGTCCCCTGAAGCAGTGACAGCCTGGCTGCTCTGTTTTAAGAGCATGGGGGATGGTCAAATGCTGTCTCCCCACTGCTGGATTCCAGGAGCTGGGGAGCCAACTGGTGTGGGAAGGCCCTCCCACTCAATCGCCTACTCACAAGAGTTTGTTTCCTGTCCGGTCAGCTAGCTTTCAGCTCCGTTTTCCTGAGTGCACAGGGATGTGAAGACCCCATATGACTGTTTGGGGTCTTCCTACCACTGAGCTGACCAGCAGAAAAGGGGATCATCATCTTGGCTAGAGGGACTCATGTCTCATCACCAAGAGGAAGCTGGGTTTCTGCTTCAGAATAGGAGAGGATGCTCACTGTGGAGGTCCCTGGGTCACTTTTTGTACCTCCATACCTACTAGTGAAGGTTACAGGACACCAACAACCCAAATTTAAGGTCAGTGGAGGTAAGGTCTTCTGGAAATTACGACCTTATGAGGGGTTAAGGGTAGTTCAGTATCGAGCACATGACTAGCACATGTGAGGCCCTGAGGCCCTGGGTTCCAGCCTCAGCATCACTAAAAGTCAAACAAACAGTGTCACTGGGGCTCCAGCTGGGGCAGAGGCCACGTGGAACTAATTTGGAGGCTGGCCTGCAGCTCCCCACTTCTCCAAAATGTTGAGTGGAACTGAGTTTGAGAGGAAAAGAATGTGAAATGAAGGTTACGAAGACTGGAGGCCGAGCAGCTCCTATGACCTTTGCTTGCCGTCTGCCGTACCCCGCCCTGGACATCGTCTCCTGTACACTGATGCGGAATCAGCTGGGGATACAGGTCAAAACACGACCCCCCCAACTGTGGGAGGGATCACTGCCTCTCTCTGGAGTTAAAGCTCTGTGGCTGTTCAAATGTGTGCTTCAGGCTGAGCGAGACATGCCACACACACACACACGCACACGCACACGCACACGCACACGCACATGCACACGCACGGGCGCATGCGCACCTCAGGGCTCTGTGGTGGTGGTGCCAGTCTGTGGCCCTCAGGGGCAGGCTGTTATGACAACCCTTCTTCTCTGCTCCATCTATCTCCCCAGTACATTTTTTTTTTCCCCAGAAATTGGCAGGTGAGACTCCACCTCTGCAGATTTTCATCCTCGTTAGGTCTGAGCTCTGCCATTTCCTCCTTTGGCTTTTCTGGGGCTTCTTCTCCT
>CABHPQ010173229.1:0-30718 GCA_902168405.1 Peromyscus aztecus | reverse complement strand
TAGATAGATAGATAGATAGATAGATAGATAGATAGATAGATAGATAGATAGATTTAATACAGTGTGTACCCACATTCTTATGTAATAACTACTCATAACGTACAGAATACTAGAGGAAAAGACCTCACTGCATACACATTTCTTTACATCAATAAACAGTCATGGGAAATAAGCCCCAAGTTGAGAAAGGCATGTAAAATGAAGCACATTATTACTGGAATTAAACAAGCTTGAAGTAAACTTTGCATGGATCCACATCAAACATGACCATGTCTAAAATCCATGGCAAGTTAATATCTGGAAAGATAGCTGCATGCTGAAATGAAGCACTTGGTGAGGACCTTTTCTTTCAACCACTGCGTAACGACAGTTTTTCTTACAAATGGCATTCAAGGCTCAATTCCTTTAAAGGGCTTTGGTGTTCTTCATTATGTAAGAATCACAGCTTACGTGATTCTGAAAGATCCATGAGCCTGGCTGTTTTAAAATGAATTAATTAGGTCTGATATTTTGGAAGGCATTTTCTAGATGAGCATATAAAGCACTAGGTTTCACTATGACATTTTCAAACCAGTCATGGTGGAACACAATATTCTTTGAGTGACAAAGACTTAGTTTATCCACTGGGCTCCTGGAATTTTTTTTGCAAACTTTAGTGATATCTCTGGTTTCTTCGTCTAAACTCCACTAGCTTTCACCATGGCTTATGCCTTCTATATTGATTTGGCAAGAACATCCTTCCTTGATTCAGATTGCCTTGTACCTTAAAAAAACCAGGCCAAGAGGGTTTTCACCTGCCAATCATTGACAAAGCATATGGGGTTTCCCTTGCTCAGTTGTTGCTCTGAGTTCTCTTGTAATATTTGGGCATTGTGATACAGAGAGCTCCACAGACATGGCTGGTTTGCACATGAGCCATCTGATCCCATGCATTTTATGAGCAGAGATGTCAATCATACCATCATCCATTCATTCTATTAATTTTTATTAAATATCTAGTACGGATGGAAGCTAGCACTTGATTTTGTGGATAAGGTTTGAACGTGTGTTTGTTTGTGATAAGATCTTACTGTGTAGCCCTGAGTAGCCTGGAACTGTCTATTTTACAACAGACTGTCTTCAGACTTCCAGCAATCCACCTGCCTCTGCCTTTTAGAGTACTGGGATTACAACCGTGCACCACCATGCCCAGCCAAGGTTTCAGCTTGACACTGACTTTGGGACTGTATAGTCTCTCTTTGCCTCTGTTTCATCACTTATAAAATCCTAATTAGTGAAAAAAGCTAGCCCAGAGTTGTGGCACGCCCCTGTAATCCCCCCAGTACTCAGGAGACACTAGCAGGAGGCTCATGAGTTGAAAGCGAGCCTGGCCTATGTAGTGAGACTCTATCTCAAACAATGATGGTGATGGTGATGACAATGTGCTGGTGATGATAAAGTTACAAGTTATTCTAGATATAAAATAAACGATGACAATGTGGTCCTCAACTTTGGAAGAAGTCATAAATTGTGACATCTGGCTCATATTCGGATTTAATGAACAAGTATCCACATAGTTGCCCTGCCAGAAAATGATGTGGCTATAAAATTAGGGGACCTGAAACACAAAGCCTGAGACACTAGAGAGAAAGAGGCAGTGCAGACACAGAATTACAGAGCTGAAAAGAAAATTAGAAGTAGCCTAGTCCAAGACTTTTCACCATTTTAGAGCCTCAGAGGGAAAATCCCAGCTACGATACTGTCTAGTCGGGTGACTTTGTATACACGATAGCCCTCCTGAGCCTCAAGATCTCATTTATTAAATGTGATTAATGATGACTACGACATAATTGTGAGAATTAAATAAAAGCATGAAAATCATTTGGAACACAGTGAATGCTCTATAAAAATTTGTGCTACTGATATCTTTTGTGGGTGTATTTGTATGATTATTTTGGGGCAGTTCTGGGACTCAATCCCAGGATCCAGCATACACAGCCACTGAGCTACATCCCCAACTATTCATGCTTTTACTCTCTGAGACTGGTCTGTCTCTCTGTCTGTTTGTTGAGACAGGGTCTCACTGTGTAGCCCTGACTTGTCTGGAACTAGAGATATAGACCAGACTGGCCTCAAACTCAGAGCTACGCCTGCCTCTGCCTCTCAGTGCAGATGGATTAAATGTGTGAGCCACCACACCAGCCCCACTGATCTGAGGTCATTTGATAGGTGACTGAAGGAGGGGTGAAGGACAGTGGCTGAAGGGGGAAGGGGCTTGGGTTTGGAATGCTTCTCTTTGCAGTAGAAAGAAGTTGCCTAAACTAGCCTCAGTCCTCTTGCTGTGGGAAATTCTGACAAATCCAGGAAAAGAAGGTAGAAGAGCCACAGACACAGACTCATGGCCTACTGTAAGCCTTTACTGTACTGCTGTAGTGGTGGGGAACCTAGATCTGGGTCCATCAGGAAACCACAGCCAAAGGCTGGGCTTCTGGGCTGTCACAGTTTCAATCTGCAATGTCCCTCATAAGCTTCTGCTTTGAACATGAGTTAGTGGTACTGTAAGGGGAGTTTGTGGAACCTTTGGGACATGGGGCCCCATTAGCAGATCTAGGCCACTGAGAGCACACCTTTGAAGGTTATACCCACCTCCAGCTGTGGTCCTGTTCTCTGATTGCTGGTCTAGCCAGCATGTGAGAACCTCCTCTGTCACATGGTCTGGCTACCAGAGAGTCATACCACCACACCTTCTCCTCCATGATCCCAACCCCTGAACCGGAAGAAAACCTGTCTGGCCGTAAGTCACTTCTGCTAGGTATTTTGCTCACAATGACAAGAAAGGTAACTAACAGATGTCATTGGGCAGCTGGTCATCGACAGAGCTAGACTTCACAGCTACAACTTTCCATTATAAAACACTTTGTATTTTTCATTCATCCATCTGTTCATTCAGTCAGAAGCCAATCTGGGCATCACTTCTGTGCCCATAGACATGGGCAGGCCTAATACAAAGCTATGCTTACTAGGCTTGAGAAATAGCTCAGATGGTGAAATGCTTGCCTCCCAAGCACAAGGACCTACGTTTGATCTCCAACACCCACGTGAAAAACAAACAAGCAAAAGTTAAGTGTACTGAACTACTCTGGTAATCCCAGCACTGAGGAGATGAGAGAAGTGGATCTCTGGGGCTCACTGGCCAGTCAATCTAGCCTGCTTGATGAGGTTCAGACCAATGAAAGACCCTGCCTCAAAAAAAAAAAAAAAAAAAAACAAGGTGGACACCCCCGAGGAGCAACATACACACCATGTTCAATTGCATACACACAAACATGCACACACACACACACACACACACACATACACACACCATGAACTTATCAGTATAATTTAATAAAAATTATACTAATCTAGAAATGCAAGGAAAACATCAACAGTCCCGTCCTTTCTTACTCTTCATCCACCAGTCAGAAGCAGCATGGATGTGAGACCAGCGATGAGAATTCTTCGCAGCAATCTGTGCTGGCCACCACTGACTTCCTGCTTTCTGTCTACTGTGCTTCAGCAAGGGACTTTCCTTGGTGGTAGGCTAACCTACATTTCCAAACCATCAGGCACTTTGCTCTGACCCTGCCAAAGCAGAAGAACAATGTTCAGCACAACACAGGGAAAACAGCCTTTGTGCCTTCTTATAGACGTGTGGACATGAAACTTTTCCAGTGAGCTTGACTATGGTCGTATCAAGGAGCACGTATAATTATGTTGCCTGAGAAATGTTTGAGGCTTCGCAGCAAGAACACCACATCCTAATGACTAATGAGGATTATATAACCCAGAAGATAAGCACCACCACCCACCGATTGCATGTAAATGCTAATCCTGAGTTCTTGGCCACGGCATGCAGTCAAAAGGAAGAACAGAACTTCAAAATATTACTCCCCATTGTTGCATAAAACCACGATTGGTTTGACATGATTGTTAATTTCGCTTTTCCTGATTCTTAACTCTCTGTCTGAAAGCTCCACCATGTTATTCATTCACAAATCAATGTTGAGCAAAAGTCCTTAAGAGACCCTGGAAACTTAATACGTAGTCCATGGAAACAAAGTGTGTGTGTATGTGTGTATTGTGTAATGAAAGAAGTATGAGTGTGTGTGTGTGTGTGCACGCCTGTGCACATGTGTGTACTTGCCTGCTTAAACTAGGATTTGAACCCAGGGTTCTCTACATGTGCTCCACCGTGGAGCGCTCCCCCATCTGAGGAATAAAGTCTTTTTTAATTTTACTTGTTATCATTAGTGTTAGCAGAAGGGTGCCCACATGCCACAGCATGCGTGTGGACGTCAGAAGACAACTTGTGTGAGTCAGTTTTCTCCTTCTCCATGCAGGTCTGAGGGATGAAATTCAAGTCATCAGGTTTGATGACAAGAACATTTACCTACTAGGCCATCCTACCAACTCAGGCACAAAGCTTCAAAACAGACAAATCCTGCAGTCTTCCTCACTGTAGGCTGGTTTCACAATAGGGAGTTCTTCAATATGGCCAACCTAAATCTTCCCTGCTGCCATATGAAAGGGACATCTCAGGACCCTGTGTGGTGATGCATCCCAGCACTGGGAAGTCAAAGGCAAGAAGATCACCATGAATTTGAGACCAGTCTGATCTACACAGCAAGTTCCCAAACCACTGCTTTCAAACACTCCTCCCTCCTCAGAACACAGATCACTTAAATTGAAAATGTGAAAATGTATTATTCAAACCATGAAAAGTACAAATGTTATTGCTAGAATATTAAAATTTCTCAGTTCACGAATAATTTTGCCTAATTATCCTTTTTTTTCCAGTAGAGTCTTCTTTTGCTCACCCCACCCCCACATATACCCAAACACATTCAGAAGTTATCTCTTGAAATTTCTGTAAAATTTACACTGGTAGATGGTCTTTCCAATTCCCAATGTTGATAGTTCACAATTGGAGACTCTGAGAAGACAACAGATTGAAGAATTCCATGGGAATGTTGTCAAATCCTTCTCCCAGCATAAGCACCAACATTTTTTTCTTGAGATGGAGTCTCTTGAAGCCTGGACTGTTCTCACACTGGCTATGAAGCCAAGAATGACCTTGAATTTCTGTTCCTCCTGCCTCCACCACCCAAGTGCTGGGATTATCGGCTGTTCTGCCTTGCCTGGCTTTCCATTTCCTACTCTTTGTAAATTTCTCATCAATTTCCCTTCACAGAGGATTCCCTTTCTATATGCACCCTTCCTAAAATATAGGAGTTATATAAAAATAGTTCCCTAGAGTTAGCGAAATGGCTCATTGGGTGAAGTCCATTGCCTCCAAGACTGACAACCTGAGTTTGAGAAGGAGAAGGCCAACTCTTGCATGTTGTTCTCTGACCTCTATGCATATACCATGACAGATGCACTCATACACATGCACATACACAATAAATAAGCATTTTTTAAAGTCCTCTTGTATAAGATACAAATATTTCAACTCTAAAAATGAAAGATATTATCTTGTTTACATTAATTATTGTGGGAAAAGCCATCTTCATTGTGAATGGGACCACTCTCTGGATGGGGTTTGCTGGTGTGTAAAGTAGAGAGGGCAAGGTGGGTGTACCAGGATGCATGGCTGCCTTCATTGCTCTCTTCTCCTTACTATGGATATCACGTGACCAGCTGCATCAAGCTGAGGCTGCCTTGACTTCCCTGACATGATGGAACATTGCTGGAAACATGAGATCAATAAGCCCTTTCTCCTTTAAATTGCTTCGATCAGAGTATCTTAGCACAGCAATAGGACAAGAAACAGGAATCATCTGCTTGGTGTCCCGGAACATCACTTCCCATAAGTGGGAATCACTTTGCTTGGTAGAGATACAGTGGCTGGGGCCCAAAGAGAACAGTTGGCATCCTCTGACAGAGAGGTAGCCACCAAGCCAACATGGAACCTGAAAGTCCCAGCAGGTCCACATTCATCTTGCCCACGGTTACACAAACATGTCCCCTGACCTGTGCACTGGAAACTGGGCCCTGTGACAGAAACCCTAGATTGCTAAAGGACATTCTGAAGAAACCAATATACTCCTGCTCAGGACAGGTTGTTGTGGGTGTTTGTTTGCGTGTTTCCTTGTTTGTTGTTTGTTTGTAGACAAGCTCTCACTGTGTAGCCTTTGATGCCCTAGAACTCAGTAGGTAGAGCAGACCAGCCTCAAACTCACAGTGATTCCCCTCTTTGCATCTCATGAGCAGGTGGGGTCCAAGAGGAAAAGATTTTCATGAAGTACTTGGTGGGGGGGGGGGCAGTGAGGTTCAGTGAACAAAGGCATTTATTTGTTACCAAGCCTGAGTTCAAGTTGCTCTCTGACTTAAACACACACACACACACACACACACACACACACACACACACACACATTCAAAAGAAGAAAACGAATGAGAATTCAGAGAAATGCTGGTTTCTGCACTGATAACTCACTGCGTGGTCTTCTGGCACAGCCTCCATCACATGCCAGGTCATCTCTAGTGTAATGTAGAGAAGGTTAGGCTTGGGTAGGGTAGACTGCGGTGTTGCTCACTACTAGAGTGCTTGCCTAGCATGCACGAGGCCTTGAGTTCCATCCCAGCACTTGAAAAACACAATTAGATGAAGATACAAATGGAACTTGCCATGAAGGCAGAAATGTGAGCAGGGCAAGCTATGACGAGACTCCATGTAAATATCTTAGCAGCAACCATCCTCCATCTATGGCAACAATTTTTTTCCCATTGAAATTTATTTTCCTTTCACCTTGGACTTTTATTTATTATCTGCTACTCGATAAGAAATTTCCTCTTCTTTATTTATCTCAAGAGGTATTTGGAAAGGTGAAGTTTGTCTAATTTTTTTTAATTTAAATTTTTGACTGATATGTAAAAAATAAAACATGCATATTTGTAAGAGATCATGGGGTGTTTTGATCCCTGTACACATTGTGAGCTTTTTAACCCTGGTAAATTTCTCCTCAAACAGCGGTTGTCTCTTTGTGGTGAAAACATTCAAACTCCTGTCTCTCAGTTTTTGGAAACACACGCTGTGGGCTCACTGTCTAGAGTTATTGTTGTCTACAAAGGACACTGTTTACTTCTGACTGTACCATAGTGTCCAAAAGCTTCTCCTAGAGAGGCCCCTGAAGATTTCCAGCAAGTTAAATGTGGAAAGAGTCACTAACCCATGGAAGATCCAAGGGGGGAGCTGGGAAGACTTTGTCATCTTATCTATTCAGGTGCTCTGAAGAGTTGCAATCTTTACATGAAGTGCTTAATGTTTTATGTTTAGATAAGCTGTTCCACGACACGATTCCATCAATATCGGACATTTACATCAGAAACAGGATTAAGGCAAAATTACCAAGTCGCAGGTCTCCACATGCTTCCCCAAGGGCATTAAAATTACACTGTTCCTGAAACTGAGCGTTGACTCTCAGCCATTGATCTCAGCGCTGTGAGATTTCCCTTGAAGTCACTTCCTTTGACCCTTCTCTATGTTCAGGACTCACACTCTTCCACACAGGGTCACATTTCAACAGAGCTTCTGGCCCCTCGCTTCTCCTGCAGCCTGACCCCCAGGAAATAAGGGAACATGTTGCCCTGAGATGGCCATTATGTATCTCCACTCACCAGAAACACCATCGCCAGGTGGTGAGGGTACAGGATGACAGGGAACAATCCCACCTTTCATCCCCAGCTTCAGCCCCCCACATCCCTTCCACCTGAAAACGGACCAGGGAACCCCAGGGAGGAGAGGTCGGAGAGCCTCGGCACAAGGTGACAGGGTTCACCAAGTCCAGTTGTCACTGGGCTGCAGAGAGGCTTCAGGGGAAAGAGAATAGGTTCTATTCCTCAAGCAAGTCGCTCACCTTAACTGTTTAGGGCAAGGCTCTCCTTCAATGTGTTTTCTGTAAGCGTGGTCCAGCTTGAATGTAAGGTAAAGCAGGCACAAAAAGGAAAGAAAAAAGGACAGAATTGTCATTTTTATTAAGTTAACAAGTTTAATAATTCAATTTAATGCCCTGACTGTAAATCAGGCACAGTGTCTGTTCAACTTAGGAACTTTCCAAGTGTCTCACATGGAGAAGCAGCCTCCAGGAAGGTAAGAGCCATAGGGTGCTTTATAAGGTAAGAATTTGATATAATTTAAGGATTTTCTGACAGAAAGTGTCATAAGGTTGACCAGCTCCCTGCTGTTTTCCTAGCCAGCTGATATATTGTACACTCAGAGGTCAAGATTTTAGCTAACAATGTAAAGCAATAAAACAGGAGAAGTGTCACTTGCCTGTGGAAAGAACATTCTGAAGAACTTGTCCCAGCTGCTGGGAGTCTATGAGAAGAGCGTCTTTCTTTTAAGAGAATGCTGATTTTTACTAGGGACATGACTAAGACTTTCCAGCTCAACCAACCACTGCTGTGGGATGTTCTATATGGCAAATGTGTTGCTAATAAAACACTGATTGGCCAGTGGCTAGGCAGGAAGTATAGGCGGGACTAACAGAGAGAATTAAAAGAACAGGAAGGCGGAGGGAGTCTCTGCCAGCCACCGCCAGGACAAGCAGTTTGTAAAGATGCTGGTAAGCCACGAGCCATGTGGCAAGGTATAGATTTATGGAAATGGATTAATTTAAGATATAAGGACAGTTAGCAAGAAGCCTGCCACGGCCATACAGTTTGTAAGCAATATAAGTCTCTGTGTTTACTTGGTTGGGTCTGAGCAGCTGTGGGACTGGCAGGTGAGAGAGATTTGTCCTGACTGTGGGCCAGGCCGGAAAACTCTAGCTACAAACCACCTTCATTATTGTATCAGGAGCAAGGCCAGTAGCAGAAGATAATAGCAAGTCAAAATCAGAGCCCTTAAAGTCAAGAATTACAGAAGCATGGCACAGCCAGAAGACCAACACCCAAATTCGAAGTTGGCTTCTCCAGCAAAAAGCTTTATTTCTTTCCACCTGTTTCACTGTCTACAAAAGGAGAAGATTGCGTTAGCCCAACCCTAGGATTCTCCAGCTTTTCTAAAGACAGACCACTGACAGCGCAGCACCTAGCAAATGCCACTGGCAGTCTGAACTCAACAGCACCATGCCCACCAGGCCGAATCAGCAACATGAGGATAGCGTCAAATACTGAGAAAGACCCCAGATCTTCGCAAAGAGATAACTTACAACTCAGAAATCCAACACAGAGTCACTCTTCTTGTGAATGCATTAAATGGTTCAGAAACATTCTATCCAAAAGAAATATCAAAACAGAAACAATTGTACATGCCTCATGTCAATTTATATAGTGGAATTCGATTTCTGGGGTTCAATATGCTCCAAGAGTTGGTAAAGTTTTTCATTAGGATATCATATGATGTGCCCTGCACCCAAACTACATGTACCCTGTACCCTACAGCCTCATGTAGGCTCCACGATTTGGTATGTCTGCATAAAGTGATAACTCTTAATTACACAGGGTGAGAACCAAAGAAACATATGCATTCATTTAACAGAAAGTTCCTGCTCAGACTTCATCAGCCATTAACTAGTTAATGTCTCAAGTAAACACACAGTCTTTCAGTCATTCATTAGTTCCTTTGCATGCTCTCATCACAAATAATAAGGGTACATCTTATGACCCAATGGAAATTATCCAGCACCCAAGCTACAAACTCCTATAAAAAATTATGCTCACTGCAGTTGGATTAAATATGGATTTTAAAACTTTATTTCACTGCAGAAATGGCTCAGTCAGTAAAGGACATGCTTTATAGGCATGAGGATCTGAGTTTGGATCCATAGGACCCACACAAGCTGTCAACCCAACAACAGTAAAATGGGAGATAGAGACAGGCAAATCCTGGAAACATAAAGGCCAGCTCACTTGGCCTATGTGAGTAATTTCCAAGCAAGTAAGTGATCCTGTCTCAAACAGAAAGGTGGGAACTCCCTGAGGACCAACATTCAAGATTGTTCTCTGACCTCTGTACACAACTCCTGCACCTACATACAAACACATACACACACAAAAACAAAAACAAAGCTTTGGAACACTTTGTGTAACAGACATGTTAGTTAACAGGTGTTGGGGGCTTTGTGCATGCTAAGCAAACATTCTACCAACTGAGTAATGCCTCCAGCACCCCACTACTATTTTTATGAGCTCCAGCTACGAACATAGATCCTTATAATTAGAGCATATGATTTAATTGTACAGTGGTTCCAGGTAATATGTAGTAAGAAGCAGCAGAACAATGCTCCAAAAACTTTTAAAAGGAGACAAATTGCCAAAACCACGTGGTCTGCAGCAACAGAAAGCCATGCAAGCAAAGAGAACTATTGAAGAAAACAAAAGAGGACCCATCTAAGCTGAGTAGGCGGCCATTGGCCAGGTTCTGCTATCGCAATGCTTGCCAATCCTGAGTACAAGATGAAACTTGAGTTTGGCCAGAATACAAGGACATTACTTTGAGAAAAATAAAGCAGTTAGAGGTGATGTAGCTAGAGTGGCAATTTGGAAACCTCAAGACCCCTTAGCACATGAGGCCATTTTCCCAAACAGTTCAATGCTGCATCAAGAGACACGTGGATGGTTGTAGATCTTTAAAAATAAGCAAATTGATGGACTGCAGATGTAGTTCAGTTGGAAGACTGCTTGCTTGTCTAGTGTGCATGAAGCTTGGGTTTGATCCCAGCAACACATAAAGAAATAAAAAGGTGGGTGGTGATGGCGCATGCCTTCAGTCCCAGCACTTGGGAGGCAGAGACAGGCAGATCTCTGAGAGTTCGAGGCCAGCCTGGTCTACAGAGTGAGTTCCAGGACAGCCAGGGCTACAAAGAGAAACCCTGTCTCGAAAAACAAGATAAACAAACAAGCAAACAAATGGCCATGACGGTGCACATCTGTAACAGGGGTACTTAGGAGGTAGAGAAAAGAGAAACAAGAGTTCAAAGTCATCCTTGGCTACATAAGGAGTTTAAATCCAGCCTGGACTGTGTAAGACTATCTCAAGATAAAAACAAGAAGAAAAGGGAAAAAGAAAAGCAGACTGAGCTATATTGTACTGTTGCAACAGTGAGATGATGAAGTCTCTCTGGAAAAGAGAGCTAGTCTGCTTCAAATACACACAGCCTCCTCTCCAAAACATTTCCCAAGTAAGCAATGGGCTCCAGAGCTGGAGAATAGGGAGCAGAACTCAAACTAACTAAAAACTGCCTTTGTTTTCTTCATAAGTCAGAAGTGGGAGAAGCAGCTGGAAATGTAGATTAGTGGTAGAGCATTTTCCTGGCACACACGGGTCTTGGGTCCCCTCCCCACCACACCACACTCTCTACAAAAATATTAATTTGTCCTCCCATACATCCATTCTGTGGTTTTACTGAGTGACTGATTGATGTGTGTGTGTGTGTGTGTGTGAGAGAGTGTGTGTGTGTGAGTATGCTCATGCATATTTACGCATGTGTGCAAATGCAGATTCAAGTATGCCAAGATGCCTACATGTAGAGGTCAGAGGACAGCTTTTGGAGCCAGTTTTCTCCTTCCACCTTGTTGGGGCAGGGTCTCTTTGTTGTCACTGTGCTGTACAGCTCACTCAAAACAAGCTGGTCCACCACACCAGGCTGTTTGAGTGCCAGGTAGCAGTGTGCACTCTCAGGCTTGCTTAGCTACTGATTTCACTTACTGAGCCATCCCTCATCCAACGCCATGCTTTCAAAATCAGCACCTGCTAGGTATCTGGGCACAGGGTATCATGGGGCGGAAAGAATCCAAAATTATAAAAGATTCAGTCTCCCAAGAAGTATTCCAAATGAAGAACAAATAAATCCAGAGAAACTGCAAGAAGGAATAAAACAATAATAATAATGCTCATTGTATCATTTGATGCATCTAAAGAGAACACATAAGATACAAACAGCTCCAAAGAAGGCAAACTTTTACCCTGGATGATGATGTTCAACTGCTGTGGATATCGCTCTACATAAATAAAACACTGATTGGCAAGTGGCCAGACAGGAAGTATAGGCGGGACAAGGAGAGGAGAATGCTGGGAAGTAGGAGGCTGGGGGAGAGAGACCTGCCAGCCACCACCATGACAAACAACATGTAAAGATGCCAGTAAGCCACGAGCCACATGACAAGGTATAGATTTATAGAAATGGGTTAGTTTAAGATATAAGAACAGTTAGCAAGAAGCCTGCCATGGCCATACAGTTTATAAGTAATATAAGCATCTGAGTGATTATTTTATACGTGGGTTGTGGAACTGCGGGGCTTGGTGAGACCTGGAGAGAAGTTCTCCAGCAACATTCAACAGTAAATAAGCTTGCTAAGTATGGTCCCTGACCTAAGTAAGACAGCCAAGGTGAAGAAGAGACTGAGCCAGAGGAATGACTGCTAAGAAAAAGATAAAGGGGAGGGTGGGGCTGGAAGATTGCACATTCAGCAAAGTACTTTGCCTCACAAGCATAAGGACCTGAGTTTGGATTCCCAAAACTTAAGTTTAACACAACTTAAAAAACAAAACAATAACAACAACAACAAAAAAAAAAAAAAAAACTGGACATGGCGGTACATTCCTGTAATCCCAGAACTCAGGGTACAGAGACAGGAGGGATCCCCATAACTCACTAGCCGGGTGCCCAGCTGAATCAGTGAGCTCTCGGTACAGTGAGAAACTTTGTCTCAGAATATAAGGTGGAGTTAGGCATGGTGACACATACCTGTTGTCCCAGAACTTGGGAGGGGGAGGCAGGAAGATTAGATCTTCAAGATTATCCTTGCTACATAGTGACTTTGAGGTCAGTCTGGCCTGCCTGAGACCCTGGCTCAAACAAACAAACAAAAAAAGGGAGAGTAATGGAGGAAGCCAACTGATGTGGACCTTTGACTTCCACATGCCCACTACATACATGTACACCCATAAACACCATGCACACACACATGCAAACATGTACAGACATACACAACACACATACAAAAATAAGTAAGTAAATTGAAAGTTTTATAAAGGAACAAAAACTGTAGGGTTAAATGTAGACTATCCTAAGCTTAGTACTAGCAGGACAATCTCCACAAAGCAGAAAGACATGGCCAAAATGCCTCAGCTAGCCAGCTAACTTTGCCCTAGCAAGAGTCTCTCCCCACTCATCATAAATAATAAATTTACTTAAATTTGTGAAAGTAAGTATCCAAGATAAATGGCAGAGTCATTGCCCTCATGGTGGCCAAATTTTTAAGTTTCCCAAATCACCAATTATCATCTCCCCTCTACGGAGGTCTGCTGTGGGATAACCCTTCTGTATGCTGTGAATATGTTTTATTTCCATTGGTTAATAAAGAAGCTGCTTTGGCCTATAGCAAGGCAAGATAGAGCCAGGTGGGAAACCAAGCAGAGATACAGGGAGAAGAAGGGCAGAGTAGGGGCAGATGCCATGGAGGCCCCAGTGCAATGAGATATATTAGAGAACAGGTAATGCCACAAAGCCACATGGCAAAAGATAGATTAATAGAAACGGCTTCATTTAAGTTGTAAAAGCTAGTTAGCAATAAGTGTTAGCAATAGGTCGAATGGTTTATAATTAATATTAAGCCTCTGAGTGATTATTTTCAAAGCAGCTATGGGACTGGGCAGGACAGAAAAGCCTCCACTTACAGAGGTCCAAGGAACTCTGGTGCCCAGGCCTGTCCCCCTCTACTTCCATCTCTCCAGCATAGAACATGGCCCTGGTTCCTGCCTTTGTCCCTCCCTGCCTGTGACCTAAAGCTCATAATTGTGTGAAGGTACTCTACTTCACAGGCACATGCACGTTCTGTACATGTCCAGCGTAATGAAGCACACCCATCCACTTTCCATGGTGTGTCACACATGACAACATAATTTGCTGTTGATTTGGAGTTTTAGGACATTTTTCTCCCAACACTTGTCATCCATTCTTCCTGACTCTAAGTGCTCAGCCGATGCACATAACACATGGAATCAGACCATTTCTCCTGCACTGTGTTTTTAATATTCACCCTCCACAAACCTTATGCTTAATCCTAGCCTGGGGCCACTCCTTTACATTTCCTTGCAAAATTCTCAAAGTAGCAACGTTTGCTGGTGTCCTCCCAGATTCTTGCCACAAATTTCTGTATTCCACAATCACCCAGCCATTCTGAGACTTACAGGTTCCAATCATTGATTTGTAGATGAATTCAAAAGACTCTAAAAATGAGTTGGAGTCTATGTTCTTTACTGCTACTTAGAGATTGAATGTACTTATTCATTTATTTAATTACTTACTATTTGTTTATTACCACTCACCACCAAGTGAAAATCAGCAGGAGTTTCTGTTAATACATTTCCCTTATTGCTCATCTTACACAGCCTGCTGACCTCAGCCTGGAGTCTATGAACCAGAGGAAGACAACTATGAAAGAGATTAACAATTTAGCCTACACACACTCATACACACACACACACACACACACACACACACACACACACACACACACATTTTTTGAGACAGAGTTCTCTATAGCCCATGATGGCCTCGAACTCACTATGTAGCAAAGGATAACCTCCACCTCTTCCAGACCTTCTCTCCTGAGTGCTGAGACTGCACAGTGCTCAACTGGGTGGTTGTGGGGACCAAGCCCAGGGCTCTAGGCATGGGAAGCAAACACTATCAACCTAGCTGCATCTGCAGCCAGCACATTAGCTTTTAAAGAAGAAAGCTTTCTTCCTTTTACATCCAGATCCATCAAGTTTTTCTACTGACTAGGACATACTATAAAATGACTCCACAATAAGACTTTATATTAGAAATATTTATTTAATTTCTATCTTTTCTCCTCTAAGAATGACTCACAATTGGCCTAGATATATGTTGAGTGGATGAACATGTGATACTCAGAAAACATTCTCACTTCCAGCATTGAACATCATATGTCCATAAACTAAACACTGGGTCCTCTTTTGATGACCTTTGTCCTTTGCATTTCTGGGTTCTTTGGTTTTAATCTATAGCATTGTATAAAATTGGAGAATTTGTGTAAGATTTAAGAACATAGAGTTGGCCTTTTAGTTCAAAAATATTTGGAAGGAAGCTTGAACTTTGTAAGAGTTAACTAATATGTGCCTGTTCCGGGGATGCAAGTCTTTCTGAAGACTGTGTGTTATCCTCAGAGGACAAAAAAAAAATCAAGAGAATCAAGATTGTTGTCCCAAGCAGACTATTATGGGAATGTAGCTGTCCAGTGTCTACAACAGGACACAACTTGATTCAGTAGAATTACATTTTGCTAATTCTGAAGACTTAATTCTATGGGCGTCTCTGAATCAAAGTCAAATGAATATTTAGAAGCGTTTTACAAGAAGGCTCAGGTAGCTGCAAGTCCAATACAGTTGTGCCATCAGCACATTGCACAAGACAGCTGACCCCTGGGGAAAGTTGGGCTGAGATGCAGCCATGTTTTTCTTGCCAAGCCTTGAGCCCTGGCACTTGCTTCCATTTGGGTAAAGGAGGAGATGCCCTGTCCTCCGCAAAACGCTGTAATCTGCTTGCTAAACCATGTGCCCAGAGGCCCAAGGATGCCAGAAGTGGCTTCTTAGTTGAAATTGTCTACCAGACGAAAGCCTTTTTTGGTGTACTCAGAGACTTTGAATGGGCTAGTGGAACCTCAAGCAGATAGCCCAAAGCTTGTACATGTATGTGGATGTATGTTCACATGCATGTGTGTTCAAGTGTGAGACAGGGGACTGACCTGTCCAGGTGCCACATTCCTTTGCGCTGTGTGAAGGATGCTGTTTTAGCCTGCCTTGGACATGTTACATACACGTTCTCCAAGTCATCAGAGAGCATCCTTCTCTAGCGCTCCTTTCTCCTTCTCTTCCTCGTTTCTCATCTCTTAAGTCCTCCCAAATCTCACCCCCCTTCCTTTAACATGAACACACCCTCCATGAATAGGAACCTCCCACACTCCAAATTCACAGGTGCTAGCGCTCATCTTCTGTTGGCATGGAATGTGCTACAGGCTGGTTCATTGATAAAGAAAAAGCTGGGAAGGTGCTAGGCCTTATGGGAGCCCATCTTCCTGTCTCATAATAAGATGGAGGGGGCCCATGGAGGGCCAGCATCCTGCCTCGGGTCTCTTTCTCCGCTTTTATCTAGCCCCAGTCCCATCGTGAGTCACCATTCTAATGGCCTCGTCTAACACAAACATGCCAAAGGCTCCACCTCCAAATGTGACAACGCATGAAGTTGGGGATCAGGTTTCCGATACATGATCTTTGGGAGATCCATTCAAACCATAGAAACAGACAGTTGCTGAATGTCACTGTTGTTTTTACAGTTATCAATTCATTCATAATAAACTACTAGAGATTTAACAGCCCCCAAAAAACAAGCATTTTTATTTCAACAAACTTTTTGTTTGTTTGTTTTAGTTTTTGTTTTTCAAGATAGGGTTTCTCTGTGTAGCTCTGGCTGTCCTGGAACTCACTCTGTAGGCCAGGCTTGCCTGGAACTCAGAAATCCTCTGCTTCTGCCTCCCAAGTGTTGAGATTAAAGGTGTGTACCACCACCATCTGGCTTTTTTTTTTTTCCTGAGATAGTGTCTAGGGATGAATGAGCTACCCCCTACTCATGAACATGAGATGAGCAATCCATAGACTGCTGGCACCTGAGAACTGATTCTCCAGGGATCCAGACTCACATTCTTAACTGTTGGCCATTGGGTGTGAAGTATCAGCACTTCCGCATGAAGTTGGCAACCAGAAAGCAAGCATCACTAAAGAGTTAGCTGGTGAGTATGCAAATGATGGAAACTATAGTCCTGTGTTTTCTTCCTGTGCTGGGGATGGAACACAGGGCCCTGTGCATGCTGAGCAAGTGCTCTACCACTGAGCTACACCCTGAAGGGCCCCTGAAACAGCAATCATTTATAATGCGGTCTGAGTAGAGACTTATTTCTTCTGCTGGCCACTCAGATCAAGCCTGGTACCGTGAAGCTCATAGTAGACAGAACTCATCCCGTGGTTGCCATCGGGCCAGATCTTCCGTGTTCATAGAGAATTTTTCTCTGCTCCATGCCCCAAGCATTTTGTGTGTGTGTGTCTCAATGGAAAGAGGAGCCTCTCCCTTGTAATAGAGACTTTCTTTGCTCATCGGTATGACAAAACACTTGACAAAGGAAACTTAAGGGAAGAGGGGCTCGTTTGGGCTCACAGTTTGAGGGGATACAGTTCATCATGGCCTGGGAAGTGCAGTGCCTACTCACACCGTACCCTTAGTCTGCAGGCAATGGAGAGACCAATGGTGCTGCTCCATTTGCTTTCTCTTTTCTCTTTCAGAACACCAGCCTGGGTATAATACCACCTACATTGAGAATGGACCTTCTTTCCCTAGTTAAATCTCTATGGAAATGTCCTCACACACATACCCAGAGGTGCATCTCCCATGGAATTCCAAGGCAAGTAGACAGAGAAGCAGAGCTACCAAGAGCATCTGAACTCCTCTAGAGTTTTGCTACAGCCTACCTGTGCTGTCTTAGACATCCATTTAGCCAGGACGTAGTACCCATGTATTAGGATAAACAGTATTCCGGGTGTTTTCCTTGTGAGTATTTTTGAATGAGATTTACATGTGAAAAAGTGTATTGTAAGTAAAACTCTCCTTCATTTGAGTGAACTGTCCATGGAAAGATGTGGTGGTTAAGCTTAACTGTCAACTTAATGAGATCCAGAATCACGTGGCATTCCCATGAGGGATTATCATGATTAGGTTGAGGTGGGAGGACCTAACTTCTGGGTGTGACACCAGACCCTGGAATTGTGAGCGAGATGAATGAATGAATACATCTTTCCTTTTATTTAATTTTTTGTTGAGATTGTTAAAGACTACGGGGATTCTTGATGAGGTCAAAAAAGAATCAGAGGGAATGACTCCCTTCCCTTGTAGATCCCATCGCAGCAGAAGGGAACTGTCCAATGGCAGCCATTGGACTTTATCTGGAGCATAAAGCAGGTGGCCTTCTCTAACCTGCTGGCTTCCCTTCTCAGATTATAAACTTACTGGGTCTCCTAGTCATTGCAGTCGGTTCATTAAGGTAGGTCTCTTTCTGTATAGATCCATGCCTGCCTCTTGGTTCTGTTCTTCCAGCCCTTCTTACCCTACAGCCTCTTCAAGGCCCCTTCACTGTCACTGTCCCTCACACAGTCATGAGCTCACAGCACACATGTCCTTGCTTGGATCCCCTCACTCGAGACAGCCCTTCTCCTCCACCTCCTGAACTGTGCCATCTATACATCCCACTTCTATAATCTCACCATTTTATTCTTGTATCTTCTCTACCACAGCATTTACCATTAAGTTCAGGAGCATAAAAGTTAATGTTTGTCTGTGGTTGAATTTCAGCTGGTGGAGGATTTCCTACCATGCAAGAAGCCCTGGACTTGGTCTCCAACATCAAATAAGCCCCAACAAGTGAATCAGGAGTCCAAGATTATCCTCAGGTATGTAGCCGAACTTTCAGCCACCCTGGCTTAAGAAAAATATGAAATGTTTTTAAAAATACTGTCTACCTCCAATACTGGGTTTAGAGATTTTACAGGAAGTTCATGTGCCAATCATTTTTTTTTCTTGATCCATCATAGTGTAACATTCTGCTCATGGGGATTCAGTATCAGTAAATATTTGCTGAAGTATATTCCTCATTTTATTTGCATGGTGTTTGTATCTTTATAATACTATTATACTGTATTTAGAGCAAAGATTTTAAATATATTTACACTGAGACAGATATACTAAAAAAATTTTTTTGCACAATAAGATCAAAACTCTAAGAGAAGTGTGATGTCCTGTAATTGCCACTATTTAAAAACAAAATTGTGAATACTCTGGAGACATGTTCTCTTGGTCTCCTAGAGTAACTCTCCTACTGGAGGAAAAACATCTGAAATTGGTGGTAAAAGCAAATGTAGCCACCTTAAAAGGTATCAGTGATCTGGCTAATCCATTTAAAGTAAAAGGAACAAGAGGCAGGACCTATGTGATCACTTCTTCATCTAAAAGCACAACCTCACAGGGATACACCCATGTCATAATGGTGAGTGATCTTCATGTCCAGCTTCATGGCCCATGCTTATTACCTCAGCATTTGTGAGGTAGAAACAGGAGTACCAGAAGTTCAAAGTCATTCTCAGCTATGTAGTGAGTTGGATGCAAGCCTGGGATACATGAGACACTGTATCAAAATACCAAAAAAAAAAAAAAAGGAGGAAGAGGAAGAGAAGAAGAGAGTGAGAAGAAAGCAGAAGACAAGCAAACAGGAGTTCTTGGGTAGTTTTAGCCAAAAGCTAGCCCTAGGATGGATTCACAGTTGCTTAAATTCATTGCTGGGGATTGAAGAGGAGAAAGATGCAAAGAAAGAGACAGACAAATTTTTTTAAAATATCAAAGCCAGAATATACATATATATTTTTATATTTATATTTATATTCATGTATATACATGTATATGTGTATATATCTGTTTGGATTTATTGAGATTATTTTAGATTTATGGAGACTGGGTTTATATATATTATAAATCACATATATATATAATATATATTGCTAAAACAAACAGAAGTCCTCTAAGCAAAGGCTCACCTTGATCTCATAACTACACAACTATCCCACAAAACAGAAAAAGAAAGAACATTGCCAAATTCGTTTTATGAGACCACAGTTACCCTGATTCTCAAACCACACAAATATTCAACAAATAAAGAGAATTAAAGATCAATTTTCCTCATGAACATTGATGTAAAATACTCAATAAAATACTTGCAAATTGAATCCAAGAACACATCAAAAAGATCATCCACCATGATCAAATAGGCTTCATCCCAGAGACGCAGGGATGGTTCAACATATGAAAAACTCTTGATGTAATCCACTGTAGAAACAAACTGAAAGAAAAAAAGACACATAATCATCTCATTAGATGCTGAAAAAACCTTTGGCAGAATTCAACACACCTTCATGATAAAAGCCTCGTTGAGATCAGGGATACAAGGAACATACCTAAGCATAATAAATGCAATATACAGCAACTCCGTAGTCAATATCAAATTAATAGAGAGAAACATAAAGCAATTCTATTAAAATCAGGGGCAAGGCAAGGCTGCCCACTCTCTCCATATCTCTTCAGTACAGTACTTGAAGTTTTAGCTAGAGCAGTAAGACAACTGAAGGAGGATACAAATTGGAAAGGAAGAAGTCAAAGTATTGCTATTTGCAGATGATATGACAGTATACATAAGCAAACCCAAAAATTCTATGAGGGAACTCCTACAGCTAGAAAAACCTTTAATGAAGTGGCTGGAAAACAAAAGCTTTCAGATGCCTGCCCCAAAGAATTTTCTTCCAGAGTCCATGGAAGAACCTAAAACCAGCTAGGAAATCTCTACTTATCTGAAGGTATCAGTCCATCGTTTTATTGTTCTAAGTAAGCTTCTGATCTCTCTGCTGTTCTTTTTTTTTGGGGGGGAGGGTGTTTTTTCAAGACAGTGTTTTTCTGTGTAGTCTTGGTACCTGTCCTGGATCTCACTCTGTAGACCAGGCTGGTCTCAAACTCACAGAGATCTGCCTGGCTCTGCCTCCCGAGTGCTGGGATTTAAGGCGTGCACCACAGCCGCCTGGCTGCTGTTGAACACATTAGCACAGGAGACAACTTCCTGAACAGAACACCAATAGTGCAGGAACTAAGATCAACAATTAATAAATGAAACCTCATGAAACTGAGAAGCTTCTTCTGTAAAGCAAAGAACACTATCAAAAGAACAACATGGCAGCCTACAGAATGGGAAAAAGATCTTTACCAACCCCACATCTGACAGGGCTGATCTTCAAAATATATAAAGAACTCAAGAAACTAGACATCAAAAAAAATCAAATAATCCAATTTAAAAATGGGTGCAGATCTAAACAGAGACTTCTCAACAGAGGAATCTTGAACGGCTGGGAAGCATTTTAAAAAAATGTTAAACATCCTTAGCCATCAGGGAAATGCATTAAAATGACTCTGAGATTCCATCTTATATCTGTCAGAATAGCTAAGATCAAAAGCACAAGTGACAGCTCATACTGGAAAGGATGTGGAGCAAATGGAACACTCCTTCATTACTGATGGGAGTGTAAACTTATACAGTCACTTTGAAAAATCAATATGGTGGTTTCTCAGAAAATTGGGAATCGACCTACCTCAAGACCAAATTATACCACTCCTGGGTATATACCCAAAGGACACTCTACCGTACTACAAGGATACCTGCTCAACTGTGTTCATAGCAGCTTTATTCCTAATAGACAGACACTGGAAATAACCTAGATGTCCATCAACTGAAGAATGGATAAAGAAAATGTGGTACATTTACACAATGGAGTATTACTCAGCTGTTGAAAACAATGACATAAAATTTGCAGGCAAATGGATAGAACTAGAAAAGATCATCCTAAGTGAAGTAACAAAACTCAGAAAAACAAACATGGTATGTACTCACTTATAGGTGGATATTAGCTATAAAGTAAGGGATAACCATACTACAATCCACAGACCCAAAGAGGCTAAGTAACAAGGAGGGCCCCACAGGTAACACATGAATCTTACTATAAATGTAAAATAGAAGTTTAAGAACAGCCTGAGCTACATCACCAGCTGGAGGCCAATCTGATTGACTTAGTGAGAATCACTCTCAAAAATAAGGCAGTTGGATATGGCTCAATAGTAGAACACTTGCCGAGCGTAGACAAGGTCCTGAGTTAAATCCTCAGTACTAGAGAAAGGATGGAGGAAGAAGTAGGGGGAGAATAACACAGTTCAACAGAGGAATAAGAAGGTTCCCAATTGTTAGACTCCAATCAGTGGTCCCCTGCCAGAGAGAGAGCGTGGAAGAGAAAATATGTGAAGAGATAATTGATAAGATCTTTACAAAACTGATAATAGACACTGTTCCAGTTTGAGAAGAACAAATGCCTCTTCCACCAGGAGAAACAGTGGGAGGCAGAGACAGTAGGTCCAAGGGCAAGCTGCCTAGCTAGTCCAGCAGAATCAGGGATTCTGGGCTCAGGGAGAGACACCGCCTCAAAAGCAATAAAGTGGAGAGTAAAGGGAAGGAAGCCACTAATGTCAGCTTCTGACTTCCACACTCACACACACATTCACTAATGTCAACCTCTGACCTCCACACTCACACACACATTCACGTGTCCCTGCAACAGACATATGACAAAATGTATATTTACATACCCACACATTAAACACACACACACACACAGATCTGGAGAAGATAAATGAACCTCAAGCAACACAAATGAAAAACAATCTACAACTCAACACATCATGGAGAACATGCAAATAATGAAAACATTTCAAAAGCAGCCAAGATAATGTCAGATAATCATCAAAGGAGTAACAAACTTAGAGAGAACTTCTCGATGGCAGCCATCAGAGACACTGAAATAGCATCCTCAATATGGAAGGAAGGAACTCTGTTACTAGACAGACTGTGTGTGTGTGTGTGTGTGTGTGTGTGTGTGTGTGTGTGTGTTATATTCCACATTAAGCAATAGGTTTTTTCAAGCTGAAGAGAAAAGAGAAGAGGCCTGGAGAGATGGGTCAGTCGGTAGGGCGCTTGCCACACACACATGAGGATCTGAGTTCTATCCCCAGGTACCCCAATTGAGAGGGGGGAAAAAAGCCAGGTGTGGTAGAGGACATTTGTAATCCCAGCACTGGGGAGGCAGAGATCCGCAGATCCCTGAGGCTCACTGGTCAGCCAACCTAGCCAGTACGACTTCGTGCTACATCCTAGGCCAGCAAGGGCCTCAAAGAAACAAGATAAACAGCTCCTGAGGAATGATCCCTGAGGCTGACCTCTGACCTCTATATGTACACACACACACACACACACACACACACACACACACACAAATAAGGAAGAGAACACAAGGACATTTTCAAGTCCACATAATCAGACAGCTGGAAAAGCACAGATCCTGCTGAAGAATGTGTTAAAGGATGTCCCAGAGGGAAAGGAAAGATGATCCCAACGACAGAGCTGAATTGTAAAAGAAGACATTTCATTGTGGGAAATTGTCTTAGTTACTTTCCTGTTTCCTTGACAAAGTACCATGACCAAAGCAACTTATAAAAGAAAGGATTTGATTGGAGGCTCACAGTCCTGGAGAGTTAGAGTCCATGGCATAGCGATCATGGTGGGGAGCATGGCAGCAGGCAGACAAGCATGGCTCTGGAGCAGTAGCTGAGAGCTTGAATCTGTTCTACATGTATGACTCGGGGAGTGGGGGGGGGGGGGCACAAGCTAACTGGGAATAATGTGAACTTTTGAAACCTCTAAGCCCACCCCAAGTGACATACCTTTTCCAATAAAGCCACACCTCCTAACCCTTCCCAAACAGTTCCACCGACTATGAACTAAGCATTCAAATATATGAGCCTGTGGCGAACATTCTCATTTACATCATCACATAAATGAAAATCAAATCAAGATTACATGAATTAATTATAATGGCCTAAGAGGATGCCTGTCTTGTCCTCAAACTTCTTATGTAAAGGACCATGTGAGAAACACCAGAGACACACAGGCCAGATGTCTCTGTGACAATTACTCAGCACAGTGGCATTGAGTACATGAGTGAATGCAGCTATGTCCAAATAAAAACTTTAACTCATCAATACTAGAATTTCAACTCCACCTCATCTTCATGTGTTATGAAAACATCTTTTTCTCTTAATCTTTTAGCTCATGGGCTATATAAAAACAGGTATCAGGCTGGGTTTGGGATTTACCCAACAGCTTTAGGGGCTGAAAAAAATCAGTTATGTAAGCTTTAGAGGTTAATTTCAAGGCTGTTCTTGGACAAGTAAGTGTCCCAGGGTTGAACAGGCTTGAGAACAGTGTGCTCCATCCTAAATCATCAGGCTTGGTGACACCTGGTGGGTTTAACTCTTGAAGTGGTGGGAACAAGGGGCTAGAGAAGTAGCTCAGTGGTAGAGTACTTGTCAAGTGTGTGTCAGACCCCAGGTCCAGTCCCCAACACTAAAACAAGTAAGCAAACAAATGAACAAGAAATATGAATAGTGAGAGGTGATGTGTAATTATGACCTAAGACATAGGCCTGGGTTGGAATCCCAGCTCTATTCCAAACAGGCTGTGTGAACAGTACCTTCAATCTCTCTGGCCTTTCACTGTTTTCAGCCATACAACTGGAAACTCTAATACTTAGCCTTTTGTTATTTACAGTTGTGAATTCCTCTGTCCCTCAGCTCCAGATTCATTTTCTTCTGTGGATTTTTAAAAACATCCTTCTGGTGTTGGACATTTCCTGGGAAGGCTTGCACGAACAAAACAAAGAAGTGATTCCACCTAAGCCTAGCTGAGTGAACCAATTAGCTTACTGAGGTTACTTATAGACACATGGGTGAGGGCTGACTGACAGGACTTCAGTGACTCAAAGGCATCGTGGAAAAGCTTGGCCCAACACAGCTGATGATTCACGGAAGCTGCACCCTGCAATACTTATGGAAAGCTCCTCTAATGGGAAGGTCTGCTCTCCTCAGAAATTTTTTCCACTTAGATATACCCTTAGGAAGGAGTCTTGCGGATTTTCTAACTTTCAGAAGCTTTCTGAGACTTATAAATTTCATCTAATTCCTGGGCCTTGCATGTTTCATTCTCTCTGTGTCTTCTGAGCCCCTCTCCTCCCTCCAGTTGCAGGAAGTTGCTAACAAAATACCTTCTTCACTTTTCTGTTCCCAATTTGTGTTCTCTCATTTTCTACCCAGTTTCCCTTCCATGCGAAAGCTTGAGAGTTCACCAGCCTGTCAATGCTCCTGTTCCTTGATGCCTATGAATTTTTGATTATGAGACTCAAGGTATCACTTCAGATTTGAGGAAAAACTGGGTAGCAAATTTTATTTGTTCTAACTACCTAGAACTAGAAGAAACACAAATTGGTACCAAATTTCACACTCTTTTTTATGTATCACATTCTTTTTTAAAATTTTTGTGGAGGGGTGGAGAACACATGCTACAGCATGGATGTGGAGGCCTAAGCACCACGTCAGGTGTTGACCTTTGCTTTCCACCTAGTTGGAGACAGGGTCTCATTGTCACTGTGTATGTCAGAGTAGCTGACCCACAACTTCCAGGAATTCTCCTGTATCTGCCTCCCATCTCACCGTAGGAGTGCGGGGATCACAGACACATGCTACTACATCAAGATGAATGTGGTTTGGGGGGCATCTAAAACCAGGACCTCATGCTTGCATAGCAAGACTTTCCTTGCTCAGCCATTTCCTTGGCTCACATCACATACTTGAAAACATTCTTGAGTTTGATTAAAGTAACTACCTCAGATATAAACCAAGGCTTATATGTAAAGATGACTATGGTGGCATAAGTCATAAGAATAACAACAACAGTGATTTTCAGGCAATTATTCTTTTCCTTTGGGTGGATGATACATATTTTTCCTTATATGCTTTCCACGGAGTTATCTGCATTATCCCATGACTAAGAAACCACCTAGTACCTCAGTCCTGGCTTACTGGTCAAACGCAGCTGTCTAGAACTCCAGCACCATAAGCAGCCAGGACCGTGGTAGAATCCATGAACCCTACTTTACCATGTGCATCAGGAAGCAGATCTCACCTCTGGTGAAGTTGAATCTGTGGCACAGATGATTTTGATCACAGTAGTCTTGTCATGGATGATAATATTTCTCTCAAAAATACTTCTTAGCCTATCCACAAAAAAGTAGAGCCTCAAATTGAACTCTACTGCTCCCACATTAGGACACTGTACTGTGCAACGTGTTGACTTCTCTGAGAACTTTTCAATCTTCCCCACTTTATGCCTGGAGAAATAGGATAGTAACATAGAGGGAATTGAAAACAACTTCAAATCCAGCTCAGGAAGGTTAGAAATAGCCTTTCTTCTGTCTATACCAACTGGATTTTGCAAATCAAAAGTATCAACTTAATGTTATTATCTAGCTATGGATTTAAGAGGCTCAAGGTTGAGACATGACATTTGGCTTCATCTAGGCCATACCTTCACTTCCCCTGAAGCAACCATGTCTCAACCACAATTAATAAAGCTCTGGAAAAGCAGGAAATGGGAAGACAATGGTTGGGTCTATTTTTAAATACCATATACATTATCATATGGAAATCTACTTTTCCATAGAGTAGTTCTGAGCACTAGATGAAATAGTGTTTGCAGAAAGTAATCAGTAAATGCTAATAAGGAAGTACGGTGAGAGAGCCTGCACAGACATGTCTGAGTAGTGCATCGGAGAACATCAGGATGAATGTCCTGAGGTGGGAGCGTAAGAAGAGCAGTTTACAACAGCAAAGAGACCACAGATTGTGATCTCAAAACCAATGGGTATACATTGTGCTGCTCTCAGGCTTGGCCAGAAAAGCTTCTTCTACAGTAGACAGTAGTTAATACAGAGACTCATAACTGGTCAAAGCTCTGAGAATAAGTGACTGCTGAATGCTCAGCTATGCAAGGCTCAGAAAGACTTGTGAATGATGGAGCAGGAAAATGTAAGAGCCAGAGGTCCACGTGGACTGCTGTGAAACAATGTCTCCCAGACATGACAAGGCCAAAGCACTCATAAGCTCCAGTTGTGGTCACCTACCCAAGACCTACACAATATCAAGGCAGAAAGATGTCAGTGTCCCAGCAGGCAACACTAATTGGGCTCACTGGATTACAGAAACAAAAGGAAAAGCCATAGAGGTGGGACATGGACATGTTGAATGACTGGGGGCAGTGAGAGTTGGGCATGGAAATGATCAATGCATACATGTTGAAAATAGTCAACAAATAAATAAAATGATAATTAAAAACACATGAAGAGGGGAAGGGCTTTTGAGGCTAATGTTGGGATTCTGATGAGAAGCCATTGGAAGGGTTGTGGGTATGGAGAAGACAGAACTGAAATTTTAGATGGACCATTTCCACTAAGAATAACACATAGGGTAACAAGGGACCAATTTGAAGTCTGTTGGCCCTAATCTAAGTGATAAGTGGTGATTAGAAGCAGAATGGAAGAGAAGAGTGATAAAATTATGGACATGTTCTCAAGGTTAAGCCAATAGGGTTTACTCACAGGTTAGAAGTATGTGTGACAGAGAAGAAACCAGGTCACAGTTTTTTACCTAAGCAACTAAAAATGTAGAAATGCTACAGATGAACATGAGAGGGAATATAGATTTAGAGGACAAAGCCTTGGATATAAATTTGTAATGTTCTTCAGATATTCAATGTAGATGTGAGTTCACCACAATCATGATCAAGCCATAAGACCCACCCCAACACAGACCAGTCACTCCCCAACACACTCCCCACCCACCTTTATGTCCTTTCTTTCTTTCCTCCTTTCTTCCTTTCTTTCTTTCTTTCTTTCTTTCTTTCTTTCTTTCTTTCTTTCTTTCTTTCTTTCTTTCTTTCTTTTTTCCCTTTGTAACTCATTGAGTCCAATCAGTGCTGCTTGCTGCAAAATTGGCTCATTTTATTGGTTTAATCTTATACAGGTCTTGTGTGGGTAAACATTATCGCACTGAGTTCACAAGTGAGTTCAAGTTAGCAACTGAGTGTGGGAGTGTGAACTTGATCTGTGCAAGAGATACACATGCTCTGAGACACAGGATGAAACATAGTTGTCACAAAATGAAGCAAGGAAGCCTGAGGTGGGAGTGGATTTAAAGAGACCAATTTGCGATATGGTCTTGGGCATTTTGAATTTGAGAAATCCAGTGGAAATGCTGTAGGAGAGGGTGTTAATATGAGCTGAGGTTCAGATGAGAAATTCCAGATGTAGCTATAAATTTTAGAATTGGCCAGTTGTGGTGGTACAGGCCCAGGCCAGCAATCCCAACACTTGAAACAAGAGAATCAAGAGTTTTCCGGGTAGTGGTGGCACACACTTTTAATCCCAGCACTTGGAAGGCAGAGCCAGGTGGATCTCTGTGAGTTCACGGCCAGCCTGGTCTACAGAGCGAGATCCAGGACAGGCACCAAAACTACACAGAGAAACCCTGTCTCAAAAAACAGAGAGAGAGAGAGAGAGAGAGAGAGAGAGAGAGAGAGAGAGAGAGAGAATCAAAAGTTTGAGACTAGCCTCAGCTACATAGAAGGTTCAAGGCCAACCCAGGCTACATGAGAGCTTGTCTCAACAAACCCAAAATATAACATCAATATGTAGATGATGCTTTAATCCATGAAACAAAATGACCTCACAAGAGGCATAAACAGAGATGGTGGTGTGGAACAGTTCCTAGGATCCCCTAACGTGAGCAGATCAGAGAGATACCCGATAGAACAGCCTAGTAAGACCAGGAGTGAGCAGACAGTGATAGGAGGCATTTTAGAAGGCACACCATCAAGAGGCCAATTGCCAAAACCCTGTGTGGAAGGAGTGATTTCCTCAAAAAGCTGCTGACAATTCAACAGAGATTTTATATAGAGATACAAACATATACACCAATGAAGAGATGTGTGTGTGTGTGTGTGTGTGTGTGAGAGAGAGAGAGAGAGAGAGAGAGAGAGAGAGAGAGAGAGAGAGAGAGAGAGTCATTGGTTCCAGGGAAACCAACCATCAAATATAAAACCCAAAATCTTCTGAGCTATCTCATTCTTTACATTGAACTTTGTGTGTGTGTGTGTGTGTGTGTGTGTGTGTGTGTGTGTGTGTGTGTGTGCACTTGAAAGCATACATGTGGGTACTTGCAGGCCCACAGTTATGCATGTGGGTGCCAGGAGACAACCTGGAGTGTTGCTCTTCAGATACCACCCCCCATTTTTTAAGACAGTGTCTCTCACTGAGATCTGAGACTCACTATGCCCACCTCCCTAGCACTGGAATTACAACTGGGCGCCACCATGTCTAACTTTTTCATGTAGATTCTGGAGATAAAACACAGGCCCTATAACTTCCAGGGCAAACACTTTCCCAGCCTAGCGTCTCCCCACGCCCCTGTGTTAAGCTTCTTGGTGATTCCTAAGAACTTGATAAGTTCCACCACTCTGAGAAGGATTGCTTCACTCTTTAAATATGATCAATATTTTAAAAACATCTGCCCAGAGTGATTATCAGTGAATGATAAATATGAAGTTACCAGCACCAAAAATGTTCATGTCGCCAGGCGGCGGTGGCGCAGGCCTTTAATCGCAGCACTCGGGAGGCAGAGCCAGGCGGATCTCTGTGAGTTCAAGGCCAGCCTGGGCTACAGAGTGAGTTTCAGGACAGGTTTCAAAGCTGCACAGAGAAACCCTGTCTCAAAAAAAAAAAAATGTTCATGTCATAGACATACATACATACATACACACACACACACACACACACACACACACACACACCGATGAAAAGACAGAAAAGAAAAGCAATGAGAAAAGTCTCCCCCCATCACCTGTGTAGCAGCCATGTGATGTTGAACATCCATTCTCCTCTGGGAAGATCTTAAGCCTGCATTTCAGCAGGATTATTCTTAAAAGGGGCATTAATAACTAAACGAGGAGGCTATTTTTTAGAAATGCCCAGGGCACTGAACCATCTCCCTTCTTTCTGCTCTGTAAGCTTTCTCCTCCTCCCTGTCATCCACTCTAGCAAGCCCTTCCCAGGCCAGCTTAGGGAACAAGACTATGCTACCTTGACAAAAATATTCCATTACCTTTAGGTGACCTTTCTCGGAGACGTGGAAATAGAGAGCTTCCACTGCGGGTCAGCTGCAAGATGACTTTACTAGCGTTCCCTGAAAGACAAGGCTGATGGATGGCACCTAAACCCTGCTTCCCTAATCCTTCAGGCAGGAGGCAAAGCTCTCCATAGGGTAATCCGGAGTGATTCATGGTGTGGCAGAGGTGCTCTCACATCACACGAATACAAACTGACAGTTCGCACACACTGGCCTCAGGACGGTATTTACTTAAAATCTTCTCAGGTACACTCCCGATGTCTGCGTGCAGGACAGCCCTCTACGAAAGGCTGACAAAGAGGCGCCAGCTTTGCACGTAATGCCACCAGATTTACAGGAACAAGGCTGTTGCTCTCAGCAGTCACCTTTTAGGGCCACTTTGCACCCATTGAGTCGGGAAACTGGTTTGTTGGTGGGCCTCAAGGATAATCCTTCAAAAGACAAATCTGAACCAAAAGGGAAAGAAATTCAGACCCTGGGCTAGCCCATACATGCTGTCATGAAGTTTAGAAGATAAAACTAAAAATCAAAGCAATGAGTCAAACATGGTGCTGAACCTGTAACTTCAGCATTCAGGCAGCTGAGGCAGGAGGATCTCAAATGAATTCATTCATTCATGGCAATGAAACGGATGGGCTGCTAAAAGCCATACTTGGAGAACACTGGAGAAGTTCAAGAGCACCAACAGTAGACCTTTACTCTCTCTGACAAGGAAAACTCACGGGGCTAAGGAGATGGCTCAGTTGATAAGCTGCTTGCTGTACAATCATAAGGACCTGAGTTCAAATCCCCAGCACCCACATGAAATTAGGACACAGTGGTGCTTCACCAGCACTGTGGAGCTAGAACGGGAGGGTCCCTGGGGCTTGCAGGCCAAATCGGTGAGCTCAGGTTCAGCAGGACATCTGACTCCAAATACAAAATGGAAGAGGGGCAAGATTGTGCATGCCTTTAATCCCAGCACTTAGGAG
>CABHPQ010173228.1:27245-45442 GCA_902168405.1 Peromyscus aztecus | reverse complement strand
CTCCCCCTCTGAAATCTTGGGAGCCTGGCTTCCCAATACACACTTCTCTCAGCATTCTTGTCTTCTAAGTTTCCATCAGAATGGCCCATTAAGATGTTTACATCATTCACTGATTTTCCACTCATCCACATTCCAGCCATTAAACAGTTGAAATGGTCTACGAAACATAGTCAGGATTTTCATAGCAATAATTCTACTCCCGGTTCCAAGTTCTGTCTTAGTTTCTTGTACATTGCTATGGTAAAATAATCTTGACAAGAGCAGCTTAAGGGAGAAATGGCCTCTTTTAGCTCAAAGGCCCAGGGTATGGTCCATCATGGCAAGGAATTCACAGCAGCAGCAATTTGGCACATATTCTATCCATGGTCATAAAAGACCAATAAATATATGAATGTCTTTCCCCCCTACTATGATACAGTCCAAGATCTTCTCTATGACAATGTGCCATCTACAGTAAGTAGGTATTCCCACCTCAACTGACATACTCAACATAACCCCCCCCACACACACATACTTATAGGTCCATTTCCCAGTGATTACACACACACACACACACACACTCACACACACCACCACCACCACCACCACCACCACCACCACCACCACCACCACTACCACCACCATCAAAATCATTATCTTATAATTAATCAGAACAAAAGTGTATTTTCATACTATTTAATCCTTTATTTTACTTTTTTATTTTTAATGATTAATTTTTTTTTTACATCCGATCCCAATTGCAGTTTCCCCTCCCTCCTCTCCTCCCAGTCTCTGCCTCCTACCTTCCCTCTGCCCCCCACCCCTGCAATCCACTCCTCCTCGATTTCTATTCAGAAAAGGGCAGGCCTCCCATGGATGTCAACCAAGCATGGTATATCAAGTTGTAGTAAGACTGGGCAACTTCCTTGTATTAAGGCTGGACAAGACAACCCAGTATGAGGAGTAGGGTCTCAAACGCTGGCAAAAGAGTCAGAGACAGCCCCTGCTCCCACTTTTAGGAGTCCCACAAGAAGACCAAACTACACAACCATAACATATGCAGAGGGCCTAGGTCAGTCCCACACAGGCTCTCTGGTTGTTGTTCAGTGTCTGTGAGCTCCATGAGCCTAGGTTAATTGATTCTGTGGGTTTTCTTGTGGTGTCCTTGACCCCTCTGGCTCCTACAATCCTTCCTCCCTCTCTTCCCCAGGAATCCCTGAACTAGGACTAATGTTTGGCTGTGGGTCTGCATCTGTTTCCATTGGTTGCTGGATGAAGCTACTCTGATGACAACTGAGCTACACACCAATCTTTGAATATGGCAGAATATCAAATATCGTTAGGCATCACTACATTGACTTTTTTTTTTTTTTGCCAGTTATGTTTGGTTCTATCCTAGGTCTCTGGGATATCCAGCCTCTGGGTCATGGCCCTCCAGGCGGTGTCAGGGATGGGCTCCCTCTCCTGGTATAAGTTGTCTGTCCCTTGTGTTTTTGATCTCAGCCATTCTGACAGGTGTAAGATGGAATCTCAGAGTCATTTTGATTTGCATTTCCATGATGGCTAAGGATGGTAAACATTTCTTTAAGTGTTTCTCGGCCATTTGAGATTCTTCTGTTGAGAATTCTCTGTTTAGAACTGTACCCTATTTTTAATTGGATTATTTGTTTTTTGATGTCTAGTTTCTTGAGTTCTTTATATATTTTGAATATCAGCCCTCTGTCAGATGTGGAGATGGTGAAGATCTTTTCCCATTCTACAGGCTGCCATTTTCTCCTATTGACAGTATCCTTTGCCTTACAGAAGCTTTTCTGTTTCATGAGGCCCCATTTATTAATTGTTCATCTTAGTGCCTTCACTATTGATATTCTGTTCAGGAAGTAGTCTCCTGTGCCAATGTTTTAAGACTATTTCCCACTTTTTCTTCTATCAGATTCATTGTATCTGATTTTATGTTGAGATCTTTGACCCACTTTGACTTGAGTTTTGTGCACGGTTATGCATATGGATCTATTTGCATTCTTCTACATGCTGAAATCCAGTTGTACCAGCACTATTTGCTGAAGATGCTTTCTTTTTTCCATTGTATAATTTTGGCTTTGTTGTCAAAAATCAGGTGTCCATAGGTGTGTGGATTTATATCTGGGTCTTCGATTCAATTTTATTGACCCATCTCTCTGTTTTTATGCCAATACCATGTGATTTTTATTACTATAGCTCAGGAGAAGAGCTTGAAATCATGGATGGTGGTATCTGTGGAAGTTCCTTTGTTGTATAATCCTATACAATAAAGGAACTTTATTTTATTTTATTTTAGCTATTCTGGGGTTTTGTTGTTGTTGTTGTTGTTGTGTTGTGTTTTTCCATATGAAGTTGAGTATTGTTCTTTCAAGGTCTATAAAGAACTGTGTTGGTATTTTGATGGGGATTGTACTGAAACTGTAGATTGCTTTTGGTAAGATGGCCATTTTTACTGTATTAATCCTACTGATCCATGAGCATGGGAGATCTTTCTATTTTCTGATATCTTCGCCAATTTCTTTCTTCAAAGACTTGAAGTTCTTGTCATACAATTCTTTCACTTGCTTAGTTAAAGTTACACCAAGATATTTTATATTATTTGTGGCTATTGTGAAGAGTGTTGTTTCCCTGATTTCTTCATCCACCCATTTATCGTTTGCATACAGAAGGGCTACTGTCTTTTTTGAGTTAATCTTGTATCCAGCCACTTCACTGAAGGAGTTTATCAGCTGTGGCAGTTCCCTGGCAGATAATCCCCATTTTTAATCTACTGCTTTGAAGGAAAAGAGCTGGCAGCCTTAATACAAAATTTTAATTTTCCTTCATGGGCTCTGCCAAAGGATGAAAATTGATAACAAGGATTGTATTAGATTCAGAAGAAATTAGCCTCAAATTATCTCTACCTTAATGTCTCTTTAAAGCAGTAGCTCATATCACTGTCATTCAGAATGATCAGGAAATAAATGATAACAGCTTTTAATTAATCAATTATTTCAGGAAAAAATAAATATGCAGGAGTAAACTTTGCCTGTTGAACTGTGGTGAACACTCTATACACATATACGTCTGTCTATCTGTGAATAGCTGGATTTACTCAATCCGTACATCACTTGCCAGTGAGTATCTTCTCTAACACATGCAGGTAATTGGGAGAAGAGCATAAGTTTGAAATCCGTATTCAGAATTGCTAAGCCTGTCCTCTTTCTGCAATATCAGCTATATTAAAATATTAATGTAAGTGCATACTTTTCCTTGGTGGAGTGGTCGTCTGAATGCTTTCTCAAAATTATTTTTTTTCTTGAAAACACCTATCTTCTAAAAAGTTCGTCTTTAAGAGGCCTTTCAGCTCTGGGTAAGTGTGGGGCTTCACAAGTGACACAGTAAGTTCCCTGGATGCACTCATTTGCCTCATACTGGCCTTAATGTCATCTACAAATTCCAGGAAACTCGGTGTGCTGTTGCAAAGGGGAAGGGCATGTCATTTCATATCTAAGCTAATTTAGCCGTGCCTCAGAAGCCTCATTCTAACTAGATAAAAGGAAGCGACAAATCCAGCAAGGGTGGTGACCGTTTCTCCTCTGTGTGTAGAATGTGCCATCACATAGGAAAAACTTTTCATTCAGTCTTTTGAAGCTAATCTGAGATCCTCATCACTGAACATCGTGGTCTCTGAGAAGCGAAGCTTAGTTGCATCATTCCTAACCAAAAGTCTGAGCATTTGTATTATATTTTTAATGGACAAAAAATTGTATATATTCACAGGTTATATTGTGACATTTTAACATATGTTTGCAATGTAGACTAGTCAACAACTCACCACTTCACATGCGTACTAGTTAGTTAGTTAGTTAGTGTTTTTGAGACAGACTCTCATATACTCCAGCTGATCTCACTATGTAGTTAGTTAGTTAGTTAGTTAGTTAGTTAGTTAGTTAGTTAGTTAGTGTTTTTGAGACAGACCCTCATATACTCCAGCTGATCTCACTATGTAGCAAAGGTTAATGAAGTCCCAATCCTTCTACCTCTACCTTCTCTGTGCTGGGAATATAGGGAATATAGGCACGTACAACTATGCCAAACTATTTATTATCTGTTTTCAAAAGCATATTTAAAGTCTAATTTCCACAATTTCAGATACACAAGATATCACTTTTATTATAGTCACCAGACTCTGAATAAGTCACTAGAAATCATTCTTGTCCAACGATCACAGCTCATTCTGTATTGGAAATGTACTGAGTTTGCAATGTGGAGCTCAGACTAACACATTTAGACTTCTTGCGTGGTTTTTGCTGAAGTTTTTAATGCGAAATTGTTCAAATACAAGAACCCAAGCAATTGCTGGTCAATAAATCACACATGCTGCCTAATACCATTGGCATAACACCTATCCAGTGTAAGACACTGGACCAGACACTAGGATCACGTAGTAAGAAATGTATATATGGTTGCTGCCCTTAAGGGGTTTCCCCATCTAGTGGACAGTACATAAGCAAAGTGGCATTATAGTGTAGAGTACCAGATATTATATTAATGGCATATTTTGTGTGCCATGAAGATCTCAAAGTACAAGTGCATCAGCTTTAGTAGTTTAGATGGGGTCATTTTTTGAGGTGGTACTAGAAGCCCAGAATGGATGAATTTGGATCTATTGAATAGAGATAATCATTTTGGATGGCAGTAATAGAGCATGTATGAAGACACTGAGATTTGAAATCTCACAATCAAGTTAAAATTTTTGAAGTGGTTCAGAAAAGCTAAAAGAATATGAAGGATGCTCTGAGTATAGGGAGCTGAGCACCAGAAAAACATATCATTTAGATTTTATGAGTTATTCAGGAGTTCAAACTTTTCTGAAAGATGCAGGATGTTGGGGAAGAATTTAATTCAGACAGTAATACATATTTCTAAGAGGTAACTCCAAGGTTTTGGGTATATGGCTCAGTAGTAGAATGCTTATTTAATGCACATGAGGTTTAATCCCCAATATGGCAAAAAAGACAATGGTCACCCCAACACCAATGTGTGTCCTGGGTTAAAATGGGAAGAGGCAGAGTCAATATGGGGAAGCACACATGAATATATGTGAAGATATATGTGAGGAGTGCTAAGAGTCTAAACATGACCACAGAGGATAAAGAAAGAGACAGATTCAGAAGTATCGCCTCAGTACCTAAGACTGAGTGGATATTAGAAACATGAGGAAAGCTCTAGAATATCTCCATGCCCTCAGCAATTGCATGGATGTCATTACTCACCAAGTTTAAGTGACTAACTCACTGAATGATGACCAAATTAACAGTTCATCTAATGTTCAGCATTAATTGGTATGGAGGAGGGGTGTGGTGTGTGTGTGTGTGTGTGTGTTTTATATATGTGTGTGATGCAGACATGTAAGTGTGCAGAGTGCACTCATGCAGAGACCAGAGTCAGAAATCAATTGTCTTCCTCCCTCTATTTCTCTCCCTACTTTCTTAGTATGGAGTCTTTTACTTTGGGCTAGACTGGCTGACCAGAGAGCTCGAGGGATTTGCCTATCTTTACCCTGTAATGCTGGGGTTATGAATATCCTATGACTGCTCCATCTTGTGAACGTCTAGTCTTTCCATTAAAATACAATTTAAAAATCCCTAGATTATATCCCTGTTTTTCTGAACATTCTGTAAGAAGAAATGTACAAGAATAGAGACAGTACAATCAACACATGCCTGGTCAATGAAGTCATTATGGTGAACTGTTAGAATGATTCTATACCACATCAGGCAAGTAACTGGCAAATATCTAGCTAATTATAGAATCCATTTGTTACCCAATTCATGGAACAAAATCACAAGGTAAAACATTTTAAAGCTAATAAAAGGTATTCCAGAATCTTAAAGACTGTTGGGAATAGGGAACACTAGTTGTTAATGTTTGAATGTTTGAAAATGTCACTTCCTTCAATACTCTTCTACTAAACTGTATACTAAGTAATTTTACTATGCCAATGTCTAAGAAGAATGTTGGCAGTGAAGCTAATCAAATCAGAATAATAGATGATACATAGGTAGACAGATGATAGATAGATAGATAGATAGATAGATAGATAGATAGATAGATGATAGAGAGATAGTAGATAGATGACAAATAAATAGCTTGATAGATGAGATAGATGATAGATACATAGACAGATGATTGATAGATAGATAGATAGACAGATAGATAGATAGATAGATAAATGATAGATAGACGAAAAGGAAGACATAAAAACTAACCATGAAAAACTTATACTTCTCATTGGTAAGTTTCTTGTATGACTTCTTTATTCCATGTTCTTTCTCCTAAAGTGTTAATTAGCATTGGTAATATAGACATGGAACTAACAACAATTTAAAAGTTACACATCCATAATCCCAACACTCAGGGCATTCCATGCATGGAAAAGTGAAGAATGCAATTTAGAAAGAATGAGTGTAGAACTGGAAGACATTAAATACACCATATTTAGAAGAAAACAATCTGTTTATTATACCAAAAAGGTACTTAGAATAATATCACATCTCCATTCTGTGGCACAAAATTTGCTTTTACACTTTGTCTAAAAATTGTTGAATTATCCTTGAATTCTTCATTTAATAGTCTAAGGAAATATTTCTACATTCCAATATTTTCTACATTTTATTTATATATAAGTACCATTTGTATACAGATAATATGACAATTAAAGTAAAAAATACAGTGTAATTTTTCCCATTGAACAAAGAGCAGTATGTAATTTCGAAGACAAAAATATATATGACAAGTCTTTTTAAACAAACACTAAGGGATAAACACCAACCACTCAAAATATAATGCACAGAAAACGCCTATAATCATACAGATTTAGACATTGCTTTTGTAGATACATTAATAATTTGATTACTATATACAAATCCTCACATAGTTTAAGGAGGATGTTACTTTTCTATTAAAGCTAATTTTTAACTACTTTTCTAAAATATAAGGATAAGAAGTAACACAAAAGGTCTGCCGTTATAAACATTTGGACAGGTAAGCACATGTGCTCACAAACACATATCCACATCTATTTCTAAGTAAGTCTTACCAGACTCAACTATTTTTGAAAAAAAATTCAAAAACCTTAGAAAAAGTATATTACAAGTTAATCACATTTGATATAAAATTCACCCTTTCTATAAAATACTTGGTGCCGATGAGACTGTGCACTATTAAAAACTAAATTCCCCATGGAGTACGTAAGATGCTAACAAAATCTTCATCATCTGCTATCCCTATACTTAGGCCTTCATAGTAATCTTCAAATTCACCATATGAAACTTCATCAGGCTTGCTGCAGGCATCTCTTAATGTCTCTAGAAAAGATGATTTGATTTCCTCCTCTGTTGAATGCCCTGCAGGAAGAGGACAAACTGTGAAATATTTTCCATAAAAGTTCAGCAAGATGACGGATGATGATAAAGGGATACTTATTCATCTTATGAAATAATTTCAGCAATTTAAAATCGCATGCCAAACTTCCCTCTAATTTATTTAAACATGAAGCAGAATTCATTTCTCTCATAATCGGCCTATCGTCTCCCCTTCTTTCTTTCATACATTGATCTATTCTCAAGCTTTTAGCACAGAGCGTAGAAAAAAGGAAGATATTCATAATAGTAAACGGATTTAATGATGAAATGTTACAGAAGATGGTCAAATAATATCCAAAATAAAATGAACAAAAGTATGTGTTAACAAAGCAAAAACAATGGCAGTGGGTAATCTATGATCTTTAAAATGGCCTTTAAAACTATTTTTAAGTCAGAGGGCTCAGTGACCAAGGATCCTTGCTGCTCTTCTAGTGAACCCAAGCTTGGGCCCAGCACCCATATTGTGTGGCTCACAGTGACCTGTAACTCCAGCTCCATGTGGTCTGACACCATCTTCTGGTGTCAGTGGGTACCCACACCCCCAAGCACAGACACAAACAGACGTACACATATGTAAAAATAAATTCAAGAAAGACGTGTCACTGTCATTTAAAAATATACATGATAAATAGGAAGAAAATGATCATTTATTAAAATGAAAGCAGTTTGGATGGAAAAGGAGTGGATATTGTGCTGTGTAAAGATAATACTATGTGAAAAAGTGGATTTGTGATTGTTAGTCAAAGCTAAATCTAATCAACATCTAATGTATAGGGAAACAAATTGTAACATAAATTCTCTAATTAAAACAAATTTTACTTAAACTTATGCCTCAAATAGCAAGAATTGTATACCTTCTTAAAACTGCCCACCTAGGAAATACCCATCTCCCATTATCCATGGCTGAATTTTCTTTGATTGATCTGATAGACCAGAAATTGTTACAAAATTAAATATTGGATTTCTATCATTATTAAAACCTGTCACCGGGCAGTGGTGGCACACGCCTTTAATCCCTGCACTTGGGAGGCAGAGTCAGGCAGATCTCTGTGAGTTCGAGGCCAGCCTGGGCTACCAAGTGAGCTCAAGGAAAGGCGCAAAGCTACACAGAGAAACCCTGTCTCAAAAAACCAAAAAAAAAAAAAAAAAAAACCTGTCTTTGGGATTTCCCACTTCTATTAAAGCATTTTTTCTCTAACAGATTACTTAAACAAAGTAAAAGAGAGAGAGAGAGAGAGAGAATATTTTCTACAACTTAAACTGTAAATCATGCAGCATGCAGGAGGCAGAGACAGAGGGAAGCCAGGAGCAGGAGACTGTCCTGGTCTACGCAGCAAGATCCTATTTCAAAAAGAAGGAGAAGAAGAGGAGGAGAAAGAGGAAGAAGAAGAAGAGGAAAAAGAAAATGGAATAGTAGACAACTTTTATCCCAGAAATTGTCATGTAAATATATTACAATTCGTAATGAAGCATAAAGATAGAATTTTCTTTGTTATATTAAAGCATCGCTGGGTCTTTTAGGCACATGCAGCCTGCTTAGCTTCCTCTCCTTATTGTGAATGCAAAGACAAAGTAAGGCAACCCTGGAAGGAGCCAAGGCTTACACAATAAGAGTGAACCCCAACTCAATCTCTGGCCCATTACAGAAGCAAAGCTGTTCAAGCAAGTCAATTGAGATTATTAGGCAGAAAAAGACAAAAGAAAGGATAAATGATATTGAATTCACCTAATTTTGAAATAAGGAAATTCTTTTGCACTTGTGTTTGGTATGACTAACTAAATAGAAAGATGTGGAGAGTGGCATGTCCAGGATGGCCTTGTCCTTCCGATCCTCCTGCCTCCAGCTCCTGAGTGTTACAAGCACGTGACACAAGCTCAGTTTATTCACAACTGGATTCACACACATTAGGCAAGCATTCTACCAACTGAGCCATGGCCACAGCATTTAACGACATTTATTATTGAAAGGAATGAAGGTAACTATAATGTATCCTTGTTAATATGCAGTATAGAAAAATCAATTCCAAAAAATAGTCTTCCATATTCACCCTATGTAACTATCCAGAAAAGGGAGTCAAATACTCATAAACAAATTCATAAGTGGGCAGGGTGTGGAGGTAAACACCAAAATCCCAACACTTATGAAAGTGGAGTTAACTGAGAGTCTGGCCATGCTCCATTGATTCTACGGCAACACAAACTGAACTTGGTATATTTTTTTTCTTTTTTGGGGGTGGGGGATGGTGGGCCTAGAATGAATGGGAATCAAGTATGATCAGGATACATTGTATGAAATTCCCAAGTAATTAATAAAAATATTATGTTGGGGGAAAATGTGAGTCTGGGGGCTCTCAAGACCAACCTGGGTCACATGGCAAGACCCCGTCTCCAAACAAAACTAGAGAATATTCAATAAGTAATGAAAATATTTTACCTCTGTATTAGAGAAATTCAAATGAAGTTAAGACCAGGGAGTTGAACAAAAATAATTCTGCAATAAATGGCAGTATAATCTAGTGTGGAACTAGCTATCATTACAACAGCATTTGGAAGTGCAGTTGATATTGGAAATGTGGATAGCCTAGGTAAGTCTAGGTATTGGTATCATATGAGGGAATCAGAAGAAAAGGAACCTAAGGAGTCACAGACAATGTATGGTTTATTAGATGCACATAAATAATTAGAAATTAAAAGTCCACCAATAAGAGAATAACTGTACACATTTCAATGTATTTATTGATTATTAGGAGATTAATATGTAGCAAATAAAAATAAACATTTCAATGTGGATTTACATGGAAATAGCTCCAAAATACACTGTTGAGTGAAGAAATTACAGAACAGTACCTCTAATACAGCTTTCAAGTCAGAAAAAAATCTACAAACTGTTAGCAAAGTATGAGCTATGAAAAAACCATAGAGTAAGGTCTGAAAGATATGTCACATGGTTACAAGGTTTATTCTTTTGAAGAAAAAAAATGAAATGAAGGAAGTTTCTGTGGCCAAGCATTGTTATAAGTTGCAGTCATAAACCAACTACACAAAAGGGTAAGAAATATAATAGGAAATGTATCTTTAAAATTACTTTAGGAAATTCATTATACACCCCCTCCTATTTTTGAGGCAAAATCTCACTACATAGCCCAAGCTGGCCTCAAATTTGCACACCCCATGCCTCTCCCTCCCTAAGTGCTGATTATAGGTGTGTCCAGACACTCTTGGCTGGATTTTAACAGACACATAGGTGCCACTGTATGTATAATCCCACCCCTGGATAAAGAGATAAATCCTCTTCAATCCTCAAGGGTAGGTAACTGTATCAGAAGATACAATAATCCTTTCAGGGAGCCTAACAGAGGTTTTACCAAATCTCTTTTAAACTGCAATTCCTTACCCATTGCAAGCGAGAGACGAGTGTTCTATCTTGATTGTAAGTGTCAAAGAAATCAATAAGTACAGACAATAGACCTAAGAATTTTTAAATGAAGAAGGGAAAGCGGCTCTAAAGCCATTGTCTCCAACAAAATTTGTTTTATTTCCTTCCTTAACAGCCCCAGCTGATGCTTCAGATAGAGCGTAATTTAAAGAAGACACTTTAAAAAAAAATAAAGAAGACACTTTTATTAACAAGCACGGTAGAAATCAAATGTATTTGGCATGCGGTAGTTACCTGAAATCACACATGGATGCTTCCTGGCACAGTAACACTTTCTTATGTCTATAACAGACACAATGCCCGTTTTGTTGAAATCCAGTTTCATGAAGACCTAAAGAAAGACAGGGTTTCTCTCTGTGAAATCATCAGGCTTGAGAAGCTATTGTGCAGTCAATGGTTTCTGAACTGTGAACAAGGCATTTTGAAGGAACTAAACATGTGCTTGGGGGAAAAAAGCATCATATACACAGGAGGGAGGAGACTAAAGCAAAAACCAGGAAACCCTCATTCAAGCATTTCATGTGTTCACTGTCTAGCATCCTGAACTGCACAAAGCGGTTGATCCCACTGTCCTACCCTGGTTCTGCTGGGAACCAAAGTGTCTGGTCAAAGCCCTTGGTAACTTTCAGCTCCAGGACTCATGAAATTGATAAATGACCCAAACAAAGAACTAGGAAGTTATTTGAAGGGTGTTTTTTGTCTATTTGTTTGTGTTTTAGTTCAAAAGTGAAGCTACAAACTTCATATCCAAGAATGAATGAACAGATGAAATGTTTATTTCTCAACATTGCCTTTCCAATTACTGGTTCACTTACTGTTCTTCCAACTCAATGCAACGCTGCATATCAAAAATACTAAGAAAGAAACCAGATACACAGAACACCAATCTGTCCACAGCGGCAGCCTGTTTTTGCCAGGAGTCTAAACCAGGAGCATCTTCATTCACTCACAATAGTTAATTCACTGCAGTCTTGTACCGGCTTTAGATTCAATTGTGCCCCAAATTCCTTTCCTGAATCCTAATACTTAACTGCCCCAGAATAGGACTGTGTGCAGAGAAAGAGTCCTTAAGGAAGTAATTAAGACAAAATGGAAGCATTAGGGTAGGCCCCAGTCCAGGGACTAGTATTCCTTTAACAAAAGACAACACAATGCCCGCCCTATTTGGATTTCTATTCTACAAACTATGAGAAAATAATTTGATTAGCCAGTCTGATAATCAAACTTATTATCATGGTATGCAAAGAACAATTAAATACAAAGTTATGGATGGGTAATAATCTCACTTTACTTAATGTTTTTAGCACATCTCTTGGTCAGTAAAGGTAGAAAGCTTTGGCTTTCCCACTTAGGCTGATACCTGTTATAATTACTTACCCTACTCTGCATAGAATAGCTTTTTATAAATATAATATATATATATACATATTGTATTAAATACATACATAAAAGAAAAACTATACAACTCAAAGTTATACTCTAGACATGTCTACTAGAACTGAGTTAATCTATATTTTCTATTTAAAAAAATTTGGGATCTATGTGTATGTGATGTGCATTGTGTGTGCATGTATGTGTGTGTGCAATACAAGCATGCAGGGTGTCAGTCCTTACATCACACCTTGTTTGAGACAGGGTCTCTTTGTTGTTAGCCAATGCATATCGATGCTAGTCAGCTATGAGCCTCGTGGAGTCTCCTACCTGTGCCTCTCATTCTGCCATTAGAGCACTGGGATTACAAACATATGTTACTCAGTCTAGATTCACTACAAATCTAAGTTCTAGACTTGAACTCAGGTCCTACACTTTCACTAGAGACTCTTTACCCAATGGTCTGTGTCTCCAGCCCCAGGACTCTAATTCCAACTTAATATGACCTTGGTTATTTTCATGTTAACACTTAGCATGCGTATCATAAAAACCACAGAAACACTTTCAGTCATCACCTTCAAATAATCCATGTTGAGTACTGATACTGGAATGGTTGTGATTTCTATGAATGGAACCATCACTTTCAATCTTTCCACTAGCTCTCTGTGGGAGCAGAGCAAGTGAGGCTTAGGATTTTACACAGCAATGTAGTTGGATAACTAGTAATTTATAGACACCAACAATTTATGAAGAGAACTCAGTCTGAGATTTTCTTTATCTTTCATCAAATCTTTTCTAAGACATAAGTACATATGATTTTGTTTTATTCTGGGAAGACTTGTACAAATATATATAGGCTTGCTTACTTCAAGTCTTACTAAACCCAGTGTGCATGACAGCTAAATGATACAACATGTTTTCATTGACAATCCAGCAATGATGCTAACCAATGGATCTAACAGTCTAGTAAAAGTAATAGTTTGAGATCAGTTAACAGTTACCTTGCGAACAAATGATTTCCTATATTCATTCATTTCACCAAAAATGGCACGTTTGAAGTCTCCATAATCAACCTTGTTCTTGCCAGGGCCATTGCCTTGCAGAATTAGCCAGGAAGACTCAAAGTCCTAGAAATTCCCACAGAAATCGCCATTATATCTTTCAATTATGTAAGTCACAACAAGATCAGAGTCATATTTTGTTAGATCATCTGTGGCCCTAGACAAGGTGGCCTACTTAGTTAAAAAAAATTCAAAAAGTTACAGATAAACCTAGTAAAACAATTGTAGAAGGAATTCTGGGGTGAACACTTAAGCAAGGTTCAGGGCCTGTTCTGAATGAGTGAGAACTGACAATATATCCTTTTTAAAAGTATGTGATTTGAGGGCAAGGAATTGCTGAAGGTTGAACCTAGGACCTCTTGCATACCATCAATCACTGTTCTACATCCTAAGGGTCTTATCATAATTTTTTTGCTGATAAATAGTAGTATATGTTGGAAGCATAACATGATATTTCAGTGTACATATATGATGTAGAAAGAACAAGCCAGACTAAATGCCATCTCTGTCATTTCAAATATTTAACATTTTTGTAGTAAGAATATTTAAATTCTGTTGTAGCTATTTATAAACACACAGTACATTATCCTTGACAATATTCACCTGGCTGTTCAATAGATAAAACTCATCCTCTTATCCAAATGCAAATTTATGTAATCTGGTCAACCTCTCCCTTTCTCTCAATACTTTACACTCCCCACCATTTACCTTTCAGTGTCTTTATATATAAAGTGTAGTGGTCGTTGTGCACTTGGTCTTGAATGTATTTTATTCTCTGTTTTTTAAATTATATCTGTGACAATTTGAAAGCCTGCTCAGGTTCTGAAATACTACTTAGACACTGAGACTATTAATGGAGTTTCTTCTGGTCTTGGGAGCAGAGAAGGTTTGAATGACTTCCAAACTATTCCCAGATTTACACTAAATAGTATAATTCTAACTAAACACCTTATGTTTGTTTGCTCACTGCCATTCCCATGTGCTTGGGGACAGGTGCTATTTAATACAGTGTTCTGCTCAGTGATCTTGATAACAAAAGAAATCATAGCATTCCTTTATTAAAGCTCAGATAGATATATTTTCAATGCTTCTATCAAGTTGTTAGCTTTGAATGAAAGTGTAAATAACACACCCACTTGGCAAATAAGTACTCAAAAAGTATTCTCATCCACTTCCCCAGCATTTCCAAATAAAACTGTAGTTAGAAAACTAAGATTCAAATTACCCTGCCTCCCCTCAGCAGCCAATGATCTATACAGTTTTTGCATTTCAAAATGCTTCATATATTACTAAGAAAATATGTATATATGCAGTTGAGTTAAAACTGAGTTGAAGTTTAACATTTATAAATAATGAGTAAAATTGACACGAGATAAATGTGTTCACTTAACTCGAAGAATATCAGAGTTAAAAGGACTTCTGCAGGCTCAGAAGAAATGTTTTCAATAATTAAGCAGTGCACCATAAGTGGCAAAAATGCATATGACTATGTCCACATATGATTCAGAGTGGAAACTAATTCAGATGGAATTTCAACTTCATTGATAGTACTTCTATATATAAACTTGGTTTTTTGTAGAGCATATCACTTTTTATTTAAAATCAGAGAGAATGACTATGTCTTTTTCATAAATAGGTTCTACTTCCACAGTGAGACCCAGGCTAGTGATTCTTATATCTGAGTCTCCCATCCCCCTGCATGCACTTATGATTGCATGAGCATATATATTGCATGGGTGATAGAACAAGAAGCAAAACAAGAATACAAGTTAAAATATGTGAGATGGCTGGACATCTAGATCAATGGTAGCAAACTTACTTTGCATGTATGAGACCCTGGGACCAATTTCAAGCACCAGAAAAAAATTAATTAATAGATTAACTTTATAATAAAACAAGACATATGAGAAAGGATGAGACACATTCTTATGTTATCTTGCTTAGCAATTGTGGTGGTTTGAATGAGAATGGCCCCCATAGACTCATATGTTTGAATGCTTGATTCCCAGTTTGTGGAACTGTTTGGGAAGGATTAGGAGGTGTGGCTTGTTGGAGGAGATGTGTCACTGGTGGTAGGCTTTGAGGTTTCAGAAGACCATGCCATTCCCAGTGTGCTCTCTTGCTCTGCCTCATGGTCATTGTGTCAACATGCAGGATCTCTTCTGTTCCAGTGACATGCCTGCCTGCCTGCTGCCATGCTCCATACCATAAGGACCATGGACTCTTAACATTCTGGGGAACTAAGAGCCTTCAATTTAGATGCTTTCTTTCATAAATTACCTTGATCATGGAGTTTTGTCACAGCACTAGAAAAGAAACTAAGACAGAAGTCTTAGGTAACTATACTATTATTCACCAGTTATAAACATTTCATAAATAAATACAGAAGCATTGAGGTAATATAGTACTTTCCCATATACACAGGGCCAGATTATCTGGATACCAGTCCTCTATCAGTTATAGGTTACTTATTTGTTTATCAAAAACATACCACTGAATTCTAATTTCCTATTATTGTTTTATTTTTTTCATCTATGAAAGAAAGATGTGAAGGTGGATGGCCCCTGGGTTATTATCACTAGACAGGCAACAAGATTAAATGTCATCATCACAACCAACCAAAAGACAATTGTGTCACAACAGTGATATGCAATGTCACACTGACACAGAATTTTATACTTGATAAAGAAAATTCTCATGTAATTTTTTTTATTTGAAATCCCATGCCTCCCTAAAAATAGCAATTGTCTCAGAATTGCTCAGGCAGAGCCTATCAACGAAAGTCAAAACACTTGAGTAATATTACCCAGCTAAGTGACTCTCTTTTCTGAATAGTTACATAGGGTGAATATGGAAGACTATTTTTTTGGAATTTAATTTTTTGTGCTTTATATGAACAAAGACACATTATAGTTACCTTTGTTTCTTATCATTAATAAATACTGTATGTGTTGGGGCCTTGGCTTGGTTGGCAGAGTGCTTGCCTAATTACAGAAACATTCATCATGGGACAAGACAACTTTTCAGCAAAAGAGAAAAATGCAAAAGAATCTCGTATATGAAATACTTGATCTGAATCATTTGCATACTTTTAACATACAAGCAAAATTTCCCAGTACAGAACACAAGGCTTTCACGTACCAGATTTAATTTCTCCCACTCTTTTATTTACTTGCTCAAGCTATGAACTATTAGTTCCATGCTTGCTACACCAGATGCAGTCTGAGGTGCTAAAGAAAGAGCAGGAGCCAGAGTCACCCTGGTCCCCATCCAGATAGGACATGCCGTTTTATTTACAGGCAGACACAAAGTGCCGTGAAGAAAACAAAAAAAGTGGAAGCTGATATAGAACTGATTGGAGATCAGATGACAGCGAGCGCCTCTGTAAAGAAAGCTGTGGCCTAAATGATGAGGAAAAAAAATCTAGCACACACAGATCTAGTGCAAGATCGTTCACATCAGAGTGAAGAGTGTGGAGGAAATGAGCCCCTGAAGCTTGGGCTCGAGCCACAATTTATGCCTGGAACGTGCTTCTCCTTTCCACGAAATGACCATTGTCTGAGCCATGCTCCCCTCTGCATGGAAGATCTACTGTCCACCTCTGCTCTTCCTTATGTTCATCCAGTTCATTCTTCCTCATTATCCAAAACCCCACTTATAAGCATCCACTTCTGAGAATCTTGTCATGGTCTTCCCTCTCCTCCCTGCTAGCTTGGCTTAGAACTGAGGACCACCACACATGTTCCCAAAGCATCCTCTATTTGAAGAAGGTATGAAGTTAAACATTTTCTTCATTTAAAGATTACAAGAGCTGGGCAGTGGTGGCACACGCCTTTAATCCCAGCACTCGGGAGGCAGAGCCAGGTGGATCTCTGTGAGTTCGAGGCCAGTCTGGGCTACAGAGTGAGTTCCAGGAAAGGCGCAAAGCTACACAGAGAATCCCTATCTCGAAAAACCAAAAAAAAAATAAAAAATAAAAAAAGATTACAAGAACAGAGATTATATCATCTTAGAGGCTAGTACATGCCTGGCTACTAAATACTTCACAAATAAATGGTAAAGGAATCAATGTCAAAATTCTAAACATCAATGGAACTTGCTGCCTGGTGGCTTAACACTGACAGGAAGGCATTAAAAAGGAAACAAATGAGCTATTAAAATCTCATCAGAAAAGTGAGCAAGGCCATGCAAGAGTACATCCACAGCAGAAAATGGTGTGCGGTACATACCTGTTCAGACACTTCTAAGTGAAAGGCTTTCAGAGCTCGCTGGAAATCTGCCTTTTCTAACAGCCCACTTCCTTCCTTGTCCACATGCTGAAAGTATTTTCCCAATCCCGTCAAAATACGAGCACCTCTCTTGTGGAGTTGTTCTTTTAGTTTATCTGTTTTATAAAAAGAGACACGGAAGCTAAAATACGAGCACCTCTCTTGTGCAGCTGTTCTTTTAGTTTATCTGTTTTATAAAAAGAGACACAGAAACTAATTGCTTCTGTGCACGAAGCTATCAAAATGCAGTTGTTTCTCTTTTGAGAAAATTATTTGGCAATAATAAAGATAAGGCATGTGAATATTCAAGGAAAACATGCATTGGACTGACAGAGACTTTGGAAAGTGGAACGTTTTTAGTAAAGACACCGTCAGACACAACCGCATGTTCTTAATATGCCAGAACTATAGCGCCACTGTGTGGTCAAAGTGTTACATTTTACGTACTGGAAAATAAAGTTTCTCTACTCAGACCAATCGAAATGTTACAAAGAATATCTTAGTTTCTCTTGTTTAGACCCCTGTATCTAACTGCCCTATATCTTCACTGCCTTTCTTATCTCTTTATTTACACGAACTGAATTACAAAATTGATGCCAGGTGAATCACACACACACACACACACACACACACACACACACACACACACACA
>CABHPQ010173228.1:0-26836 GCA_902168405.1 Peromyscus aztecus | reverse complement strand
CTCTCTCTCTCTCTCTCTCTCTCTCTCTCTCTCTCTCTCTCTCCTCTTTTGGTTTTTGTTTGTTTTTGTGTTTTGAGACAGGGTTTCTTTGTGTAGCCTTGGCCATCCTGGAACTGCTACTCTCTTTCTTAATGTGGATGCCTTATCTTGAATAACATCTCAGGATTCACAAAATTATACTAGTATATATTGATTTCTGTGGTGAATTGTTTTATACCTTTCTCCCTTCTCAACTATGAAATCCAACAAAGGAATTGTTTATTACAGCTAGTATGCTGCACTAGTTATAAGACAAGGCCTCTGAAGTTTATAAAACATGTTTGAGTGCCCTACACCTTCCTCCATCTGGTTCCTTCCCTATGGCTCCCCGGAGACGTTAAGGAGACATCACCCTCACTGAGAGGTGAAGAAAGAGTTGCCAAGGATTGACACAAAGTTGCATGCCTACTCAGCAGCAGGGTCTATTCACAGACATCAGAACACATTCAATAGAACATGAGACATACAAACACTAAACCAGGAGTCCCTTCAGGACATCATCTGAGGCATAAAACAAGTATGCGATGGGTCATGCCTGTAATCCAAGAACTCTGGAGTGAAGGTAAAGGATTGCCATGAGTTCCAGGCCACCAGCCTGGTCTGGACAGTGAGCATCAACCCACCTGAGCTAAGTGTGAGGAGCCTTTCTCTGTGTGCATGTGTGTATTTGTGTGTATGTATGTACATATATATATATATATCACATATATCATATATATGTATACACCATGGCCCAAGGACATGGGTTGGTGAATAAAGGTAGCCACCAATCCTGATGACCTAAGTTTGAGTCGCAGGAAAGAACTGACTCCTGCAAGGTGTCATCTTACCTCACTCCTGTGCTGTACACACATGTCCACACACAGAAACACACACATATACAAATAAATAAACATATTGAAAACTTTTTAAAATTCAGTTTCATATTTTATTTAGCTTATAATCAAAACCCATAGTATCTAAATTTTCTAAAATGATTGTTACAATTCACATGCTTTTTACTTAGCACGATTAACATGGAAAAATCATGAATTTTAAAAATTATTTTATTAATTAGTTATATATATTTGTGTGTGTCAAGACATATTTTATTAACTATTTATGTATATATAATTTTTGTCTGTGTGTGGGTACAGGCACACATGCTTATGGGTGATCATAGAGGTTAAAAGAGGGCATGAGATCCCCCAGAGGTGGCGATACAGAGGGTTGTGCACTACTCGATGTGGGTGTTGTGAACCAAACTCAGGTCCTCTGGAGTAGCAGTAAGCTCTTCTACATGGTTAGTCATCTGTCCAGCCTCATAAAAGATATTATATATTACATATTACATATAATAAAAATATATGCTCTTTTTAGAAAATATATGTGTACTTCCTAAAAAAATAAGAACTATAAATCAAAGTCCATAAAATATGGAAGTATCAAGAATACTGTTTTAACTGATAACAAGGAAACTAGCTGAAAACTATAAATAGTACTTGAGAATGGAGACAAGCCATAGCATACCCTGAATGGCCCGCAGCACCAGCCGATCCTGAGTCTCCTGACTGACTGTGTCCTCCCCATCTTCCTCAGAGGCAGTTCTGCAAGTGAGAAGAGACAACCTAAGCTGAGCTTCCCCACTCCAGACCCAAAGATGCTCTCAACAGACACAGAGGCATACGCTAGAGCAATCCCAACCTCTGCCCACTGCCTTTGATTTTATGGAGAATTAAGTCCAGAGCTATAAAAGGATCACAATCTTTGAAGATATTAACTTTTATAACTGCTTTAATGTTTTCAAATATTTAACTGAAACTTCATTTTAAAAGCAGTTGTAGCTTGCAAAGTATGAACTGTAAAAATGCTTTTAAAGTCCCAAAAGTCCACTAATAAATAACAGATATTCTTACAGCTGGATTGTAGACTGTGTTCCCTCATATATACATCAATTATTAGATTTTAATCATATTCAGGGTCAAAAAACATTCAATAAAAAGAGTATTTCTATTATTTAAAACAACCCTTGATGTCATTATTTATTCATAGCACTTTTCACTATGTAGTCAATCAATGAATAGTACCACCATAGGGACCATGGCTTTTCATGTGATAAAAGGCATCACACCAGCAATGTAGGGAACAGTTACAAAGATGGACTGATACCCTGTCTTTTTAAGCACCACTTTGATGGCATTTAACAAAATAGCAAAGACAAATGAATAAATTATTTTATTATAAAATAAAACAATTTCAAATCTTTAATTGTCATAACTGTTCCCAAACACGGAATTTGATTATAACACAGGACATAAAGTAGATATGCGTAGCTATTATTTGTAAATACAAACCTTAACATTAGCGTGAGTACTTTGCAATGGAAACTTCTTTTAAGATACAAACTATAGCGATTTCACTTATTTTCAAAATGACAAATGCATTTGACTTACTTCAGAGAACTCAAAGCTATTTGATCAATATTTGTAATTCGAAGTCTAAATAATGTATTTTCCTTTATGCTCCTTGGAAGGCTAGGGTGATCACAGCTCAAAAATGTCAAAGTTGCACCCTGAGGAAATGAACAGACAGATTTTTTTTAAAGCTAGAAGGTATCCAAAGTTAAAATACAACTCATTCTGATTGAAAAGATTTAATTTTTATTATAGTTACCTTAGGATATTCTAATAGTGACCAAAATAAAGTAGATTTAAAGAATATTTAGGGGCTACATGGATCCAGCTAATACTATAGAAAAATGAACTAATTTCAAAAAAAAACCTTAACACAATACACTTCTATCCATTAATCACATGACTAAAGGAGACGCCATCTATTAAATAATGGGAAATATGGCATGAGTTCCACTGAATGTGTGGCAGTCCCTGTGGTGGTTAGTTTTGACAACATGACATAAAGCAGAATAACCTGGGAAGGGAGTCTCAATGCAGGACTGTCTATTTTAGGCTTACCAGTGAGCATGGGATTAGGGCGGGGGGACTATCTTTATAACATTGAGTTGGGAAGACCCATCCACTGTGGGTGGCATCATTCCCTGGACAGGGGATCCTGGAACGTCTAGGACTAGAGACAGCAGCTTGAGCACGTGTGCATTAGTTCACTGCTCGCTGCTCTTGGCTGTGGATGTGACATGACAGACTGTTTCAATTTCCTGCCGCCTCTGACTTTCCTGTGATGATGACTGTAACCTGGAATTGTGAGCTAAATAAACCTTTTCTCCCTTCTGTTGCTTTCTTCATGGTATTTTATCACAGTAACAGAGAGGGCAAAAAGAAAACTAATACAATCCCCAACTTCGGAACTAGAGCTCTTGGTTCACAGAAAGATGCCGTGTGGAATGGGGAACTCTGGTAGATTGATCACACCCTCGCGCCTGCTCTTTTGATGATACACATCACAGAACTATAAAACCCAATTTTAACCTAGTTAGAGCATCAATTTCAATGACAAAATTCCTACTAAAAATTCTCAACCCAAATTACAGAATTACTATTCTAATTTCAGAGTTGGTCTCACACACATGTGACCAATGTATGGATAAATGCAAACTCAGTAAAAGAGTCTTCGTTCTTCCTATAAGGAAAAATAAGGGGCTGGGCCGTGGTGGCGTATGCCTTTAATCCCAGCACTCGGGAGGCAGAGGCAGGTGGATCTCTGTGAGTTTGAGGCCAGCCTGGTCTACAAAGCGAGATCCAGGACAGGCACCAAAACTACACAGAGAAACCCTGTCTCGAAAAAAAAAAAAGAAAGAAAGAAAAAGAAAAAAAAAGGAAATAAGAATAAGGGAAGTGTTTCCCCCTCCTCCTTCTTGGATAGTTACTTTAAAAAAAATTAATAACTGTGGTGTAGGCACTTTCTTCTCCCTTTAGGGTACATATAACATCTTTTGAAAATTAGATTACTATTGTTAACTTTATGGCCAAGGAAAGTCTTTTCCCAGGACCATAAGTCATCCCAGGAAAGGGAAATATGAAAGGAAAGACAACAGTCAAAAACTGCTCTTGTATATAAAGCTGCTGAGATAACCTTTCAAAATGTGTTCTGTAAACACAAAGTTCACACCTGAGGGTGACACTTCCTTCCTCCCTCCCTTCCTTCTTGCCTCTGTTTACCCTGCTTTCTCCAGTTATGACTCCTTTCTACTTTCGTGGGATAAAGAAGGAACTGAATTCCCACATTTGGTTCATATGAAGGGGGAGGGTAAGCATAGATCAGCAGCTACACTGAATTCCCACAGTTGGTTCATATGAAGGGGGGAGGGTAAGCCTAGATCAGCAGCTACACTGAATTGCCACAGCAGCAGCTCAGAAGTGGGTAGTAGCTGTCACCTTTGATAGATAGTGAGCACGCTATCTTCAGAACGCACAGAAGGGGTGGGAACTGACCTTTTCTAGACATCAGGAGACAAGTGTAAATGCCATGGGCATGGTGTATTTAACCCAAGATTAAGATGTCCTGCCTTTCCTCCTCCTTCGCGTGCGCGCGCACACACACACACACACACACACACACACACACCATGAGTTCTCTCCTAGATTAATATCCATCCAACCCATGCCTGCCTTATGTGCCTGGTCTTCAAACCATTCAACCATTCCACACGATGAAATCAGAGAGATATGTCTAAATTACAGATCTGATCATATAGCCTCTCCATTCTACCCGCATCCTCTTTTCAGTGACTCCCTGATATATTACATATTGCTCTTTAATATCAAGCTACTTTTTTATTTAGTTGGGGGAGGGGTGGCATATAGGTACTTGTGTGGGGAAGTCAGGGGACATCCTTAGATAGCATACCATATGTACTATCCACCTTTTTAAAATAAGATTGGCCTGTCTCTGTCACCCCAGCACTGAGATTACAAGGGTGGGCTATCAAGTCCTGAATTTTTAACATGGGCTCTGAAATTTGATCCCAGGTCCTCCCGCTTGCAGGTCTGAACACTCTGCCCACTGAGCTATCTCCCAGCACAAGTCTACTTTCCACCAGCCGCACTCTACGCCTGTATCCAACCAGACTGACCTACTTTCACCGCTCCAGATAATCCATGTACTTTCTTGATTTTGTTCTTTGCATGTGTTCCTCTCTGCCTCGAAGCCTTTTCTGTACCCTCATCTAGTCTTTAATTCAGCCCAGACGGCACTTTCTCTAGGAACTCTTACAGCTTATACAGTCGGGTCCACTGTTTCTCCACTCTGGCTCCTATCTAACTGGTTCCCATTACACTCCAAGTGCCACAAAGCAAAGCATGGCTCTAACTTACCCAGTATTCTATCTCCAATGTTCAAAATGTGAACATATATAAGTGTTATATGAATGAATGGTACAGAGAATGTTTCATTGTAATCGTATGTGAATTTAATGATCTAACAGTTCAGCACACTGGGGAATACGGGAGAGTCACAAAAATAAAGGCTATCATAGCCACAGCTCCAGAGGACCATGCCATTCTACAGAGAAAAATCAAGCTCCTGAGGCAGAGCATTGCTTCCAGTGCTCCCGAGGCAGCCACTTACCCAGAACAGGCCTTCTACAGAGAGAGCTTCAAGAATACCCAGAGACAAGCTCTCTTGGCAACAGTCTCCATTAAGGAACAATGTGTGGATGTTTATGGGAAATAAATACTATGCTTAAGAGTATGATCGGGATTTAAATGGGAGGCAGAATCTTCCTGGGAAGCATCAGCCATTCACCATTTACACAAATGTCTCTGCTCAGGAAAATACACTGGACCCGCACTCTCGCTCCACACCAGGGAGATGCACATAGTACAACACAAGGCGTTAAGTGCCAGCACACACACAAACTTACAGTGTAGAAGTCACCGAGTCGGTACTGTTTTCCCTTTCTTCGTCCACACTGATGACTATAAATGCCTTTTTTAATAAAAGGAAGCACATTTGTTCTAGAAGTTAAGCAACAACAAAATGAAGTCATCCGGTTCCTCTTGGGAGCAATTCTCTAGCATTCTTACAGGGTTTCAGAGCATACCTGTTTTTCCCGAACTTTCGATATTCATACACGGTTAGGGACTGGTCGTGGGTAAAGAAAAACCCAATCAGTTCTCTGCAGGCATCGCGTCCATTTCTAGAAAAAAACAAAGTCAATGATTTTAAAATATGGTGATTTTTTAAAAATTACATAATAAACTAAGATCATACATCACAAGTGGCAATAATGTAAGTCCCTTGAATGTGTGGCAGTGAGCAAGGGTCACATAGGTTTATGGGAAATACACTACAGCTTGCAGAAAGCCCCATTTGAGTTAGATTTGGATAAAGAAAAAGACATAAGCTTAACAGTGGTGAGCATCCAGCTCTGTCACAACACAGGATGCTAATGGCAGGCACTTAAGATAAGGCAGAAGCCTTTAAGAATGCTGAGTTTGCAAAATTTACAAGATTGAAGTAAAAAAATTAAAAGCCATCTTCCCTGTCATTGGCCCTGTCAGTAATCTGCTAACTCAAACTATTAAAACTAAAGTAACCATCAGATATAAAAATTAACTTCGAAATGGTTTAGAAATGTCTACTAGTAATACACTTATTTATTCAGTCTTCTCAAAAAAACCTTAAGATCAATTTTGAAATACTCTTACATAAAATACTTATCATATAGTGTCTTATTGTATACAACAATAATAGGTAATGCTGAAAATTGTATAACCCAAAATTCACATTTTTTCAGTATTAGTATAAATTTATCTAATCTTGACATTTCCATGAAAGAAGAGAATATATTATTATAATCACAGAAGTAAAAAAAAATTAATAAAGTGGCAGTTACCTTGATAAGACCCTCCCATCAAATTCTACTTTCTGAGAAAGGTCATTCTCTGTTAATGTGGAGGTGGTTCTCACCCTGTCAAAATACATTTTGTAAGTCATTATTTTAGAGCAATTGCAATGATATAAATGACAAGGGTACCAAAGGGCTATGGCAATATTTTGAAATGGTACAGATTAAAAATGAAAATGAAAATTCAAAAATGTGATTATCTAAAGGCGCAAAAGACAGTGCTCTGAGCCACTGTCGTCTCCTTCTATTCCCTTTCTCTTCCTTTGCTGTTACATCCTTACTAGACAGTCTGTGCTGGCTTGGCATGTGCTGCAGCTGCAGACCTGAGCCTGCACACCAGCTCAAGTCATTTCTAACCCTGTTCTTGTGCCTTCCTCCCAGCATAGTGCTTGGTTTCTTAGGGCCTGCAATTATGACCAACAAAAGCGGTTTTGCCAATAAACTCACAGGAAAGCTTCTTGTCCTTATGAGACGGGAGGGTGGGCAGAGGTTCCTGCAAATGAACATTAAGGAGAGTATGCACAATGACAGAGGCCGCTACGGCCCAGAGCTGCAGCGCCACTGAGCCACAGGACCAAAAACAACATGTGCCTCCTTCCAAGCAGCTCAGTGACTACACAGGGAGACAAATCCTGGCACACTGAGCCTTATCCGTCAGATTTTCTGTAACAGGCAGCTGATACTATTCCTCACTGAAACAATGGAGGGAAAGAGTGGTGGATGAATGAACTACGTCAGGCTCTGGATATATCAATGACATGCCATCATACTCTATAGAGAGCATTTGCTGACCTTCTAAAGGCGCCTAGCCCTAAAAGTCTTTAAAATAGGAAGCAAAACTCAAATGCACACACATTCATACCTATACTTAATGGTGTCCTTTATCTTAAGAGACGAGAGTCAATGATGTGCCCTTACCATCTAGTTTTATGAAAACCGCAGGAATAGTGAAATAGCATGTATGACCGTAAGAATGTGGGCAGCAGTCGTTGGAAACAGGCAAAGCTTTGCCTCTGTGATGTCTAGGTCCCACAGAACAGAAGCTGGAGATAGGAACCAACAGCCTGCTAACCCAGCGAGAGTTTGGGAACACGGGGAGGAACCCTGCAGGCTGCATCATCTCAATGCAGTGTAAGCCACTGGAACTAATGAAGTCATCCATCGTTCACTATGTTCCTGGAACGACTTTAAATGCTGGGAAAGTAGCAGCGGCAGTACCGGCTACCATTTATTGAGGACTTTGTAGACACTAGTCACTATTGAGTCACTTAAATATGCAGTGGTTTATTAAAGGCTTGCAATAAAATTTAAGAGTAAAATACTGAGGTAAGCACGATCATCCCCGCTTAATAAATGTATTTATCATGGAAGACAGGCTAAGTCGTTGCTTACAGCCACAGGAGCATGCGACAGATCTGGAAAACAAACTACTTCCTAGTGGTGAGCAAAGGTAAGGTGATCGCATCAAGGAGCCTGGAGTCATCACAGAAGGACACAAGCAAATACATGTTTATACTATGAAATGCCGAGTGCCACATGAGGTCCCAGGTGCCCAGGAAGCGGCACAAATGCTTCTCTGGACAAGTTCCGGATCAGTTCCGAAAGAAGAATTAAGCACACTGAATACTACCTGAAGGTGACTGCCGTCACTGACGAAGTTGGTGGAGAGCTCGGCTTGGGCGTGCGGCGACAACAGGCTAAGCGTGTGGCACTAGAATGACACAGACTAACGGCTTCTTTTCCCTGATGAAAAGCCTGCGACGCCTGAGACAAGGATGAAACGTATGCATCGGCAGGAAGCTGACTCCAGAGAAAAGAGAAGACAGGGCCCGCTTTACACGCTGATCCTACTGCCTACTTATAAAGCAAGGTTCCTTTTCTCTTCCCCTCCTCTTCCTCCTCCTCCTCCTCCCCCTCCTCTTCCTCCTCCTCCTCCCTTCTCCTTCTCATTTCCTCCTCCTCCTTCTTCTTCTCTTCTTCTTTTCCTCCTCCTCCTCCTTCTTCTCCTCTCCTCCTCCTCCTTCTCCTTCTTCTTCTCCTCTCCTCCTCCTCCTCCTTCTTCTCTCCTCCTTCTCTTCATCCTCCTCCCCCTCCTTCTTCTCTTCTTCTTCTCCTCCTCCTCCTTCTTCTTCTCTCCCTCCGGGGAAAACAAAAGAGTGGGAAGCCATGGATCTGAAAATCCTAATGGATAGGCACCATGGGATTTTCTGAACTGGATTGACTTTAAACAAGTTGTATGTATTTGTTATGAAGCAATACTTAGACAGGTGCAAGAAAACAGATGAGAGCTGAGAAACAGGCTACAAACCATCTGTGCACTTATGACAACTTGACACACAATATAGTAAAATTAAAACTCAGAGTGATATTTCCTCTCAAATGGGTTCAGATCTCTTAAGAGAAGACACAAAGGATACCAACAATCTAAGAACAGATTGGACAATTTGTCAAACTCCACATGAGGACATCTGGATGAACAATGCGCACGTGAAAATTAATCAGCATCATTAGTCTCCAGTAAAATGCAAAATAAAAGCACCAATACACATTCAGTAGGAGAAAGACAATGAAAAAGCCAGGCAACACCAAGTGCTGGCAAAGATGTACAGCAATTACAATCAGACCAAGCATCCTACCTCCGGGGTTACTATTTGACAGTATCTTGTAGAGCTGAACGTGGGCATGCTAAATAGTCCAGAAAGGCTAAGTATTCCTTCAGCATAACGGAGTATGTGTGTTTACCAGGAGGCATGCACAAGCAAGTTCACAACAGTATGATTCATAAGTCACCGAGCACGTTAAGCATCTGCGAATGGTAAGCTGAGGTACAGTCATATGATGGGATGATGGGCAGCAATGATAAAAACAACTACAAAGGACAACATGGATGCCACTCCTAAAGATGATGTTGAGGAAAAGGCATCAGGCAAGCTTCATTGAGAGTCTTTATAAAACATCACATTAGATTGATAATGATGATTATGAGGAAGAAGAGGAAAGCCGGACAAACAGATAAATAGGATTAGAGGATAAATAGCTAGACACAGGGCTAGAGAGGTGGATCAGCTGTTAAGGGGCATGTATCTTTCCTTCTAAATTATAAATGTAAAACTTGGAATGCAAGGAAGGTAGAATAAAAAATTTTAGGAGACAGCATTGAGGTCTGAAATTCCTAAACTTTTACTTCTCTTTATATGGTTTTAAAAACATGCAAATGCATTCAGTAAAGCACAGAAATATATTCTAACAATGCATCATGAAGCTTTTCTTACTTCGTTTCATGCAGAGTTCGTCTCCTAACTCGTTGTGGCACCCTCTCTGAGTCTGGAGGGACATGAGAACTCTCTTGTTCCTCAGTGTTTAAACTTTGTTCTGGATCGCTGATGACAGCCCTGAGTAGGAAGACACAAAACCTGATGTCTGGCATGACAAAATATGTGCTCACTTATTTGTGAGCAGTTGGAAAATGTCAGACACCAGATGGCAACTTGTCCCGTTGTCATAATAATATTTGTCATATACGGGTTTACTTGATTATCAAAATACTGTCCATAAAGGTGAATACAGTTATTTGCATTTTCATCCAAAAAGAATGTAAGAACACCTAGAAACTCCGAAGGGAAACAAGAGCTTCGCATCTTTCTCTTAGTACTCTTCAGACAGACACTTTGCTGGCTTCTGATAACACTGGGAGGAATGATGGTGAAGAAAATTTGCTCCAGTTTTCTTCCTGTTTCTGTAAAAGCCCTGATCAAAGGCAACTTGGGGAGGAAAGGATTAATTTCATCTTGCACTTTACATTTCATTAGTGAGGGGAGCCAAAGCAGGAGCTTGAAGCAGAATCCAAGAGGGAGGATGCTTGCTAGTCTTCTCCCGGGCCCTGGTTGTCTAGTTGACATGCCTAGGAAGACGTGTGGGCACGTCTGTGGGGGCATTCTCTTCATGGTTAACTGACGCAAGAGGACCCAGCTCTCTGTGACTGGTGCCATCCTTAGGCAGGTGTCCTGGGCTGTGACTGAACCGAGGAGATGCGGAATTCGTGGATCACAGCTAATGACTCTAGACGAACAAGAGCTGAGAATAAAGGCTACAAAGAGAACAGGCAAGTGCGGCGAGCAGAAAGCCAAGCAGATCAGGGAACATTGCTTCCGAAAGGTGCAGGGTCTCCGTGGAGACAGACACCGCTGATGGGCCAAGAAGATGAGAACTGAGAGGCCCCTTTATCTAGTGCCGTGACATCACCACTTTTCTTATGAAAAGAAAAAGACATCTTGCACACCGTGACCTCACAGAACTTGCTGGCACTTACGCAGTATGTGGAAGGCCCTAAGTTCAATCTCCCGCACCAAATGCAAAAAAGAAAGGAAAAAATAATATGCTAATCAGATGTGGATAGCTGCCAAACTAAACATGCTTTTGTCACGCTCTAATTTATCACTTTATGTATATTTCATACAGTTTTCTGAGGGATTTAAAAATTATTGACAATTACTTCCACAGTTCTCAACTCTACACAATTCACCCTGGTTACCACAGTGACTCTGTGGGATTTTCATTTCTAATGGAAAGATAGGATGCTCGTCAACATTTGGAAACCATAGCAACAGGCTCGGGGTTAAGTCCTGGTTTCAACAAGATACCTTATTAGTCTCCTTAAATGATAGCACATCTACAGGTGCTATGACAAAAGCCAGTATCATGTGACAATATAGATCAGAAGGTAACTCTAAATAACTCTATGGTGCCCAAAAGCATACATCCCATTAGAAAGTAATTCTAGAAATCTAATGATTAAATAAAAAATGTCTTCTAATTCATATGCAATTCAAACGTCCATTAAGTTGTCAGGAAATAATTAAGTAGTTTAAATAAAAAATATTTAATAAAGACAATAAGTAGAATTTTTAAGTGTGTGTGTATATGTATGTATGTATGTATATGCACACATACATGCACATGCATGCATTTAGGCCTGCATGCCTGGAAATACATGATCATGTGGGTGCATATGTGTGCCCACGTGACCGGACGCCAGTGGTCAAACTCTGGTGTTAATCCTCAGGAGCCACCCTTCCTGTTTTTTGAGACAGGGTCTCTCACTACGTAAGCTAGGCTGGCTGACAAGCAAGGCCCAAGGACCCACCTGTTTCTTCCCCTGCATGGAAATTACAGACACTTGCTACCATGCCTGTCTTTTTCACATTGGTTCTAGGGATTTAAAGTAGGTCCTCAATACTTCATAGACTGAACTGTCTCCACAGCCTGAATGTTAAGTATTTCTACTCATCTATTTTTTTTTAAGTCGCTAAAATGAAAAGAGTGCAGTGAACAGAAAGTTTGGGGACTAGCGGGTACGCATTGGTTGACAAGCATAGGGATGCTTTGCAAGACAAAGATATTTAGTGGTCAGTTTCAGAATAGAGGACACTTATGAGTGACTAGCCTCACCTGGATAAGTGGTCTATCATCATTTGCTCTGCAACAGTTTGCTTCTTCTTCTCTATAGCCACGGTTTCCTGAGAAGATAAAAGAAAAACAACTTTATTGTCCACAAAGCAGAACTGTTAATGCACATTATAAAACATGAATTTTTTTCTGATTATTCCCATAAGTATAAATTACTATTGTTAATGTTAAATTCCAATTAGTCAATTTTTTTTTAATTTGGTTTTTCAAGAGAGGATTTCACTATGTAACAGACCTGACTGTTCAAGGACTTACTTTGTAGACCAGGGTGGCCTCTAACTGGCAGAGATCTGCCTGCCTCTGCCTCCCAAGTGCTAGGATTAAAGGCATGTGCCACTATCGCCCAGCTTTATATTTTTTAAGACTTATTTATGTACTTTATGAGTGCTCTATCTGTATGTACATTTGCATGCCAGAAGAGGGCACTGGATCCCATTACAGGTGGTTGTGAGCCACCATGTGGTTTCTGGGAATTGAACTCGGGACCTCTGGAGGAGCAGTCAGTGCTCTTAACCTCTGAGCCATCTCTCCAGCCCCATTAAATCTTAAATTACCATTTACTAAAAAAGAATGCACTAAAATTTCAGTAGACATCCTGCTCCATTTCCAACAAGTTGCCTTGCATTTCACAGTCAGAACAAAGGAGGAGAATGTGGCAGCCCTTTTTCTCTATGAGCCCCCTGGTGAGACACCCTGCAAAACCCATCTCAACTTGCTGTAGGGAGATCCTCAACATGAACACACACACACACACACACACACACACACACACACACACAAAAGACATTAAGTTGAGAGCAGGATGTGTTGTGGGAGATAAGGGGAGAAGTTGGGGGGATCAAATAGGGGCAAATATGGGTCATATTTCGTTGTATATGTGTATGGAATTTGCAAAGAAAAAATTATTAAAAAACTATAAAAACTGTCTTCACATTATTTTTTCACTTTCCAACTCACCTGAAAGTATGTTTTGCTATTTTTAGGAAATATTCAATTGGAAGATTTGTTCAATTCCAGTTGGCTTATCGTGCAACTGTAAACACTAAAATATTTCTTTTGACAGACATGTCAGAGTTTAAATTTAAGAGTCAAATCAAAGTATGTTCTGGTGTTAGCATGTAATTCCTGCCATCTCTACTCATCACTCCCATAAATAAAAACAAGTATGATGGCATTGTTTTAAAGAGAGGCTTTGCAACCATAGTTTTGTTTGAAGCAGACATAAAATAGTAAATAAGAATATCAAAATCATAGCAGGAAAATAAAAAGTAAAGAGTCCTTAGAAACCTAAGAAATGGGCACAGTCACCTAAATGGTAGTCTTAAATTAAATTTAGCTTTTATTTGGCGGAAATTTAGGGTGCAACATTCATACATCCAAATAGAGCTTATATCCCTTAATAGCTACATTCTGTGCTGTTTTCTATGATCACCACATTACAATTTTCATCTAATAATAAATTTAGAGCAGCAATAAATAGAAATTAAATAAAGCAATGTGCACTTTATGATATTGAAGGGTGGTACAAAGAGTAGACAATAACTAAAACATATTTAAACTATATACAGAAAAAAAAAATCCACGTTGGCCAAAACATAGTTGTAAAACCCAAGAACAAACAGAAGAGGGCGATTAGTGGCCATCACAGTCCGTGTAGAAAGTCCGGTTTGAGTGCTAAGGTTCATGGTGACTTAGACTTCCTGTCAAAGATTGGACCCACCCTCAATAACACTGATTTAGAGGTCTTCATGCATGACGCAGCTTAAAAGCACAGGTGACCTGTCCACACTGCAAAAGTCGCAGAGGAGCTTGAGAAGAGGGTCATCAAAAATCACAGTTCTGTTCTCTGTTTAAGTTGCTGGAAACTAGATCAAGGTGCTTCCGCGGGCTTTTTTACAATCAATGGGTATTCGTTACAGATGCCTTAAAAGTTCACTCATAGAAATATATCCATGGGGGGAGGGGGTACAACACAGATACATGGGAGTATATCATTTCTTTACAATGGCATCATCAAGTACCCCATTCTTACCCAGATGGTTTGGGGTTATGCCAAGTACAGTATCTGTGGGACTTAGGTACTGGCAACACCCATTTTAAACACAACTTGGGGGGGGGGGTAACAGTCAGCCTTATCTGGGACAGAATTTTGCCTTGTGAGTAGCTTTTGTTATTTTTATATGAAAACCTTGGTAATGCTCTTTATCTCTCTAAACATAAATAACCTGAACAATAAAAGGCACAGAAAACTGCTTGGGTGGTTCTACAGCAAGAACAGATTCACACACATTCACACACACACACACACACACACACACACACACACACACACACAATCACTCTCCCCATCCCACTGTGAAATCCATTGGGTACTGATTCTGGATGACAACAACCAAATATCTATATCTTGATTGTTTTTTCCCCTTAAACCACAGGTTCTCAACCTGTGGGTCATGACCACATTGGGGGAGGGGAGTCACACATCAGATATCCTGAATAACAGATATTTACATTACAATTCATTACAATGGGAAAATTACCATTATGAAGTAGCAACAAAAACAAATTTATGGTTGGGGTCACCACAACATGAGGAGCTGTATTAAACGGTCACAGCATTAGGCAGGTTGAGACCCAATGGCTTAAATCATAACACTTATATAGCTGGGTAAAGCATATTGCTTTGTTATTATTTAGGCCATCCAAACCACAGCTTTCCAAGTTTGTGAGTTATCATGTTGGTGTTTTGTCAGCCTTTGTGGGATGTCTAAGGTGTTAATCTCTTGGCAGTTAGGGAGGACCAGAGGACTTCACCTTTGAGCAGCTTTTTCCCCCAGAGAAGTGTGATAATTATCTATGCATAACAGGCCTGACCTAAGTAATAGTTATCAGCTTAACTGATTTTGAAAAAAAACAACAACACATAACTTTAAGTTTAATATTAAAAGCCTGAAGAGAGAGAGAGAGAGAGAGAGAGAGAGAGAGAGAGAGAGAGAGAGAGAGACCATATGAACATCTGTGTGCAGATCAAATGACAAACTGGGGTGTTATTCTCCAGATTCCATCTACCTTTTTTTTGGTTTTGTTTTTATTTATTGAGACAGAGTCTCTCATTGGCCTGGAGCTCACCAATCAGGCTAAATCAGTGGTTCTCAACCTTCCTAATGCTGAGACCTTTTAATACAGTTCCTCATGTTGTGGTGACGCCCACACACACACACTCTAAAATTATTTTCATTGCTACTTAATAACTGTAAGTTTGCTACTGTTATGAATCATAATGAAAATTTTGAAGATCAAGGTTTGCCAAGGGGGTCATGACCACAGGTTAAGAACCACTGGGCTAGACAGCAGGGACACACTGTGCCCTGGATCAGCATAGCCCACTGGGCTAGACAGATGAGCCACTGTGCCCTGGATCAGCATAGCCCACTGGGTTAGAAGGCCAGGGCCACTGTGCCCAGGATCAGCATAGCCCTACTCCTAGTACTAAGATTACAAGTGCATGTAACCTCACTCAGCTTTGGTCATGTGGGTTCTAAGCATCAAACTCAAGGCCTTGTGATCTCAAGGCAAATACTTGATAACTGAACCATCCCTCTGGCCCCAAAGTCTACAGTCTTCACTTTTCTTTTTCTTTCTTTTTTGGTTGTTTTGAGACAGGGTTTCTCTGTGTAGCTTTGAAGCCTGTCCGGGAACTGGCTCTGTAGAGTAAGCTGGCCTCAAACTCACAGAGATCCGCCTGTCTCTGCCACCCGAGTGCTGGGATTAAAGGCATGTGCCACCACCCAGCTACAGTCTCCATTTTATCTAAAGAAAACTTACTTGATTCCTGGACTATTGTAATGATATTGTGTTCCCCAAAATATTGTGCACCCTAATAAACTTATCTGGGGTCAGAAAACAGAACAGCTACTAGACATAGAGGCCAGAAAATGGTGGCACACACACCTTTAATCCTAGCATTCCGAAGGCAGAGATCCTTCAGAATCTCTGTGAGTTCAAAGCCACACTGGAAACAGCCAGGCATGGTGACACACGCCTCTAATCCCAGGAAGTGATGGCAGGAAGCAGAAAGATATATAAGGCGTGAAAATCAGGAACTAGAAGCTTTTAGCCTGGTTAAGTTTTTAAGCTTTTAGCAACAGTTCAGCTGAGATCCATTCGGATGAGGACAGAGAGGCTTCCAGTTTGAGGAAACAAGATCAGCTGAGGAATTGGCAAGGTGAGGTAGCTATGGCTTGTTCTGCTTCTCTGATCTTTCAGCATTCACCCCAATACCTGGTTCCAGATTTGTTTTTATTGATAAGACCTTCTAACAATTTGTGCTACAGACTATTTATTCCATAGCTGGTCTAAAATGTCTATAATATCAGTAGCTCATGAATTGTATACATGTGTGCATAAATATATACATATGCATATATGTGTGTATATATGTATATGCACATATATACATATACATGTATACACACACACATAAAGTGTTTTGAGGGAGAAAGGTGAAGGGAGAAATGTTGTAATCAAAACATAATCTTAAAAATAAACCAAAATATTGGCTTATTTTTGTGGCAAGAAACTGGTATCAAATTGAAAGCATACTAACATAGTGGCCAATAAATACTTTGAGCAGAGTAAACTAAATTTTCACAAACTCAATGACTCAAAACAAATTTTCCTCAGAGAATATACCTAACACAAGTAAACTGTTTATAAACACTAAGGACTCAATTTCGATATTAATGAGTAGTTAACCTAGTCCAAATTCACTGTTATAACTCTTTACTCAATTATAACTGTACAATCTTGGAGTGTAAGTACCTTAATGACTTATCAAATAAACCAAACTGCTGACGGCTTACCGCATCCGATTTCCTTGCACTGTTCCTTATACGGTAAGGGCTATCCGCATAGCCTTGCTGTAGGAGGGCTTTCCTGTCCAAAGTCATAAGGTCATCCACACTGGCTTCTTCAACCTGATCACACTATACAATGAAAGCCATAAACAAACCATCAGGTACATATTCACAATACCTGCTTTTAACAAAACCAGGGAAGAGATAACCAGGAAATAGATCAAAGGCTGTTTCAGAATTAAGAGTACAAGCCTGTCTTGGGATGCAGCTCTTCCATTTGTTCAGCTAGATGACCTTTCTGAGCCTCATTTTAGTCATAAATTGGGAATAACTGTGGATATTCCCATACTGTGTCAAAAATGATAAGTGAGGTGATAAATGCTTAATGCTTACAAAGTACCTGATACACAGTAAACATTAAGGAAAAGACAGAAATGGCCATAATTACCATTGTGCACATTGAATCCTTAACATTTTCATAAATGTGGCTATATCCTGTGGCAAGGAGAGGAAGTCCTGTGTGGTATGAAGTCCTGAGGGAATGTGTGTTGTTGACATGGGCACAGCTATGTCAAGGACCAATGCCTCAGCCCCATAGGAGATCTCAAAGTCTACCTCAGGCTAGGCTCAGGGAAATGACAAAGCCTTCCCTCCTGGTCCAAGTGCCAGTGTCCATTAGGTGTGCAGAAAATGTCCAGCGTAGCTTTCTCCCTCCAGATGTTTACATCCTGAGGACTGTCCCCTGCAGAGATGGCTCTGTAGACTAGCCAGACCTGCCTCCACATTCAGCAGCATAGAATAACCCTGGCTCCTTGTTTATCGGGATGAAATAATTCTGCCTTCCTGTTCAACTCTATATGATAAGCAGGCTGAGCTTCTGGGGTGATGTGAGTTTTCTACTGAGAGCCCAGTCTACCCAATCCCAGCTTTTCTGTGTCCACGGGCTTTCCTTCCTTCATTCCCTCACTGTGCAAAATCAGGTCAATCCTTGGAGCCATGCGGAACACGGTCTATTCTCCATGAAGGTATATTCGGAAGTACTATGGGAGTCTTTGGGATTCCAAAAAGATAAACACCAAAACTTTCTATAAATGGGAGATATGTAACTGCTTATATATACAAGATATATATAGATAGATAGATATAGACATAGATATAGATATAGATATAGATATAGATATAGATATAGATATAGATATAGATGCAACTAGTCAAGAACCTGATGGACTTCAGGAGTCTCTCCCCCAAGATTTTTCCTCACTGTCCATCTTCCTTGGAAGGTCACACATACAAGTGTATAGGAATAAAATTTTCTGTGTGAAAGATACTGACAATAGAGCTTTGGGTTTGTTGTGAAGATTAGCCTAGTTGATATATGTAAAATACTTCAAGTAGCCCTGGCTTATGGAAATAAAGGTTCAGTATTAAGCTTTCTAAATTAACAGCAGAAATGGCATTTTTAAGACACAGGCATTGTCCACTTTAAATTTCATTCATACTTTACAAAGATTCACGTTACCTTTTCATTCACCTTGAGTCTTGCTTTTGCCTTTTCTGCCGTCCTCTGAAGGTACTGCTTATAACCTTCTTTCATGTCAGCTGCATATTGCTGATATTTTAGCTTGTACTTGCCTGTTGGTGCTGGCAAATCCTCAGGTATTATGTCCTGTTCCTAGAGGCAACACAGAAAGTCTGCTGTCCACGAGAAAGGTATTCTGTTCCTAATATTTTTATTGACTATTGGGGAATTTCACTTCATAAACAAACCCCGGGCACACTCACTTCCCAGTCCTCCCAGGCCCTCCCCACAACCCTTGTGACACACATCCCCCATGGGGGAAAAAAAGAAAAAAATAATAAGCCCAATTTGTGTTGCTCATATATTCACTGGAACAGGGTCGAACTCCCAGTGACCAGCCTCTTAAAGAAAACTGAGTCCTTCCCATCTGCACCCCTGCCCAGAAGCTATTAATTATGGAGAGCTACACTTCAGCATCCTTATCACAATTTTTCAGAGTTCTCTTTGATGGCCAGAAAAGGGTTTTTTTTTAACTTTTTGGTTTGGGGGAGGGGTGTTTGTATGTTTGGTTGGTTGGTTGTTTTTTTGGTTTTTTGTTTTGTTTTGTTTTGTTTTGTTTTTTTCCAGACAGGGTTTCTCTGTATAGACCTGGCTGTTCTGGAATTCAAGCTGTAGACCAGGCTGGCCTTGAATTCACAAAGATCCGCCTGCTACTTCCTCCTGAGGGCTGGGATTGAAGGCATGCGCCAGCACTGCCAGGGCAGACAAGGATTTTCTTTTAATAGTAATTTTCTTGTTGACATTGCCAGGCTTACCATTTACTTTAGCTCTGAGCTCTAAAGAAGACTACCGTAGTCCGTGTTCCAAACAGAAGGGACATTTAAAACGTTTGCCTGAGAGCACTGACCAGAGGTGAACTGACCAGAATGGGCACTTGACCTCAGGAATCCTTTACTCTTTGCTCGGCTGAAGGTCTGCTTACAAAAGTCACTTTAAAGAATTAACATCTAAGTTTTTTCTTAGGTATCTTATGTAGGTTTTTTTTATTTTCTGATCAAAGCTGTCCTAGGAATTAGAGATTAACAACACTAAGAAGCACTGGTCGCCATTTCTAGAGTAGTACCTTATTTTACCCCCTAGTATTTTGTGGTTGCTTGTCAAATTTCCATGGTAACAAGAGATAATAGATAGAGTCAGTGGACAGTCATTCAGTCTTAGACAAGCACTGAGGTCACATTTAGAACAACAGCCATTGAAACATACAGACTAAGGTGGTATTATTTATTACTATTATTATTGATGAAGTGAATTATTTTCCAACTCCATCGTACTCTAGGAGCTTAAAATATGAACTAATTTTTAAGAAATCAATGTTCTGTCATTCAAATAATAAGATATGACCTCATTTTTTACATTTTTTTAAAAATTCCTGTCATCCATATTTAGATACAACTGTAATTTCCCAACTTTACAGGAACTACTTAAAATGTCATTCCCATATTTGAAAACTACCAGTATTAAAAAACTATCAGTAACATTCTTGGAAATTTTTATATGCAAACTATGTAAACCAACCAGAGCATAGACCAATCGGCAAGGAGTTTAAGCCGAGCACAGCCCCGGGGAGGTGTAGTAACAGTGAAACACATACTGACCACTTCGTTTAGATGATGTTGAATATATGGTCTTTGACATGGCATAACCCAACCCAGAGCAGAAGGTAACTGAGGCGGCTTGAGATGAACACGCATTGTACTACATGGTGCTTGTGAAAAATTATCCTAAAAAAATAAAATGGAATGATAGTACACACTCACGGGTGCTACTGTAGTCAAATGTGTATTATATTAAATATAAAGTTAAACTTACCTCTTCATCAGAGTCAACAAGGCTTCCCAAATCAAGCGGCGGGACCCTAAAAGAAATAATCTATACAGCTCATAAAATTTAAAGTGAGTCTGCAATAACAGAAAAACCATTAATCAAATACATTATCTACACAAAGTCACAATTAAGCTAATGGTGTGTTGGCTACCACTGAATAGCAGGAAGTGTTGTAGTTTTTTGATAAATGTTCATTCAGTAACTTTTCAAACTGATTGTTAAATACAATCATCATTAATAAAATATAATAATAATAATAAAGTGTACAAATTTATAACTAAATAAATTCTATTCAGAACAAGGGTGGGGCTAAGGAGGTGCCTCAATGACCAAGGCATTTTCCAGGCAGGACAGCAGTTCAGATCCCCTGAGCCCACAGAGAAGCTAGGCAGGTGCGGCAGCTGCTTGTCAGCAGCACTCAGGAGAATGAGCAGGGTTCCCCGAAGCACAGACGCACAGCACACACATCTACAGCCACACGGGAAAAGAACAAAGGCAATAAGTGCTCCACATCCACTGTCCTGCTGGTTTTCCTGCTCTATTGTACACGCCTCAGGGTAACTTGTGTGCTGCTGAGGTGAGGACGGAGCAGGTTAATAAGATCTGTATCTGTGGCATGTTATAACTGCACATGTCCCGTCCCAGTTCTGTTCACCTAAAGCCAGCACTGGAGTGTTTGCATGGAAATCAGCAAATGCTATGAATCAAGAATTGATTTACTATTTTTTTTGACTTCCGAGACTTAAAAAGAGGAGGGAGAAATATTAATAATGCAAATCAAATGAAATACACCATATATGTAGCTGTCAAGTAGTGGATGGCTGTCTTAGTTAGGGTTCCGATTGCTGCAGTGAAACACCATGACCAAAGAGCAAGTTGGGGAGGAAAGAGTTTATTTGGCTTACACTTCAGCATTGCTGTTCATCACAGAAGGAAGTCAGGACAGGAGCTCAAACAGGGCAGGATCCTGGAGGCAGGAGCTGATGCAGAGTCCATGGATGGGTGTTGCTTACTGGTTTGTTTCCTATGGTTTGCTCAGCCTACCTTCTTATAGAACCCAGGACCAGCAGCCCAGGGGTGGCTCCATCCACCATGGGCTGGGTGCTCCCCCATTGATCACTAATAGAGAAAGTGCCTTACAGCTGGATCTCATAGAGGCATTTCCTCAGCTGAGGCTCCTTCCTCTGATGATTCTATCTTTTGTCAAGTTGACACACAAAACCAGCCAGGACAGTGGCACAAGAGAATATTCAGCAATATTATTTTAAGTATTCAAAATTGGTTTCACCAAGAAACCACTCATAATATTTTGTAGCAAATAGAAATATCAACCCACATTCAACTTGTAACTGGTTCATCACTACAGCTATAGGCTGATTACGGATATTCAGAGAAAAACAAAGCATTCTATGGGTACAAACTGACTAAATGGACTTTATAATAGTTTAACTATTTTATTAGCTGTATAAATTTCTTGGTATATATAATTTACTTAGCAAAAGCTTTGATTAACTTAACATACACTTACTTTTTATAATGAGCAAATAAAAAATGTATAGTAAATACTTAATAAATTTTCACAACTGTAAAACATACATTAGCACACAACTGGAACACCACTTGCTACACTCTCCTTGACACACCCCATGCTACATTATCTATATTGTGTGTTCAGTGTGTAAGCATAACTTGTTACGTAAACATAACTTAAGTGTCACATCTAGCTTAAGATAAAGATATCTATCATGTAGAAACAGATGAAATTGTTGACTTTGCTTATTTTTAGTCTACAAAAAGTATTAATGTGGTGTGATTCAACCTAACAAATCACATGTCTAGTAATCTAAATTATATGAAAAGTATACTTCAAAGTATTTTATACTTTTCAAATAATGTATTCTAAATAAAAATATTCTAAATAAAAAATAAAGCTTTAATAATATCAATTACATTCTCATATGCTTCAGCATAACAGTTTTAAACACAGGTATAGTTACTATTAGATAACATTTACTATGCCAATCACAAAATGAATAATGTAATAAATTTCTTTATTATATGCATTTAGAGTAGGTATACTTACCCTGACTTATACATGTTATCAAAATACCCTACAGAATTCCTAAACTCATACAGTTTTGTGATGTTATGTATCATTTTAAATTAAACTTAAATCTTAAAAAAGGACAGAATGAATTTTCTAAGAAAGAATTTATTTTTTCAGGAAAATGTGAGAACAGTATTAAATAAGAAAAAACAGAATTTTATCCATATCCCTATTATCCTATTAAAAGAAGTTTTTCAATTCTGGAATGATAATACTCAGGCTTTCTCTATGTAGGTGTTTCTGCAATTCACAATAAAATTTATACATATGTAGTTTTTAACTACTCAAGCTATCATAAACATGTGCCAGTTCAGCAATAAAAATATGAAGAAATGTAGCTCACACAGGTAGGCATGGATGCTGGATTGCCCATGATCTGGAAGTCCATCCTTGCTTTAATTTAGAGAGAGAGAGAGAGAGAGAGAGAGAGAGAGAGAGAGAGAGAGAGAGAAAGAGAGGAATCAGTGTGCATTATACATTAAAAGTATACATACATTAAGTCGTGACTGGATGCAATGAAAGGCAATTATATTTTTTTTAAATAAACACTATAGAAAATGTGCCTCCCAAGACTCTCCTCCTTGTATTTAAGATACAGAGAAAAATGATAACTAACGCAGATAACGGCCACCTTCCCAGGACTCTGTCAGCTTTGGAAGATATGCTTTCAAGCAAGACTGGAGCAGGCAGGAAAACTGGAGCAGCCAGAGGACTGGGATGTCCCCTGTTAGGTATACACATGACAGGGGAGCTGTACCCATGGACCCTCAATGGCATGGTTGTTTAACCAAGACCTGAAAAATAACACCACCAGTTGACAGGCCATTGCGGATGGAGGAAATCTTTCAAGTCCCCAACCATACACAAAGAGCTACAGGCAATAAATGGCTGCTGAGACAGAGAGAGATCCCTCTTCTCCAGGGAAAAGCCCCTAATGAGCTAACCAATCCCAAGGAGTTAGCCGTAAATGCATATACCTATGAACAACACTAAAAGGACTCAGCAGGTTCTATTTATAAATTATATACATATGTATTATAATAAAGAGTAAGCAGCCACGTAGGAAGGAGTTTGAGGAGCATGGGAGGAGATGGAAGGAAGTGAGGGAATAGAAAATCATATAAATAAAGTACTAACATATGAAATTATCAATAAACAAATAAAATCATTACAATATATGAGAGAGAGAAATTGCATTTAGCTGCTCCATGAAATATAAAGAGTGGTGTCTTGAGAGTTGAGAAGAAGTTTCCTCACAATACAAATCCAGATGCCCTTCCTACATAACTAATATAAAAGCACAAGATGTGCTGCGCAAACATTTTAATTTGGGTTTAAACACAAATATAGCAAGGTGGCGACTGCTATATGACCCATAGCTCTGTGGCTTGGCGCTGTAGCCATGACTAGTGTTGTTAACCTCTTCACCTTTTTGCGTTTCAGAATCCTGAACACTCAGAGAGAGTGAAGGTGTCATTCTCAACGAAACCCTTTGTTGTGGCCTCCATATTACCATCTTTCTGCTTTAAACGTCTATGGCTTTCCTTTAAATATCTTCCTCAGTTGAATTTAATACTGTGAGAATATGACTCTCTTCTGTAAGACTAGAGGAGCTAATTCTTCATTTCATTCACTGTTGGGTCTTTAGTACCTAACATTATGCTAAGCAGGTTATGAGTACAAAATAAATAAAACTCAAGCGACTCAAGTCACTGAAATTCCATTTTAAATGAAGAGAATATAAATTAGAGAAAGTTCAGTTTATGAGCTCTTAAATCTTCTTTTGTACATAAATTACACTATATTTTGTATGAACACTAATACTTTTAGAGTATTTAATGTATAAAATGATTATAGGGTGTGTGCTTAAATATGCAGTTTAAAATGATGTACCAATTAAACATGAATCCACTAGCATGTAATAGGGGCAACATTGTAAAGAAAATAGTATTTTCTTCTTCCTTTGTATTTTCTTCTTTCTCTTATATTTTCTGTAAACACATGGGGATTTTGAAATAACAATGATAAAGCAATAATCTTAAATTTAAAAAAATTAAAACTAAATCGATCAATGGCAAATTTTAAAATAATGATTATCTTCAATTTTGGTGGCCCCGGACTTTCAAATCTAGGAAACGCTGATCCTAAATATTTGTGGGTGTGAACAATCACAGTAACAGGAGGAAAGGACAGTGGAAGCAATTGAAGGAATTGTTCTATAAGAGGAAAATTCCAGGGCTCACATACTTGTAGTGAATTCTTTCGTCGAGAAAACAGGCGAGGTTGGCTCCTAGATGCGGCCACTCCTTTGACCTCTAAATCCATTCAAATGTACGTATTTCTCATGCAATATGCTGTACTTTAAAAAATAAAATAAATGCAAAATGGTCATTCTTATTCTAATTTTAAATAACCCATACACAGTACTTTTCCATAGAAAGAAATTGTGTTGAAAGGTTATGGCTAATAATAAATCTTTAATAATTTTATAAACTGAAATCAAGTTTGGGTGATGCAAATAGATCACACTTCATGAAAGTCTGCATGATGTATGCCCAAAGAGGTCCATATCTTAATCTCTACACTCTGTGAACATGTCTCTTTCACGGCAAAAGAGGTATTTCAGGTGGAGTTGAATTTAAATTTTGATATGGGAAAGTTGACTCCCTTGGGTTCACTGATTCCACACCAGTCCTTAGAAGAGAGATGCAGGAGGAACTGGGTGAGACAGAGAAGGTAAGGAGATGGAATCACAAGTCCGAGAGGAACACAGATGCTATGCAGCTACCACCAAAGATGGAAACGATGCTGAACGCCTTCTAGAACAGACAAGAGACAAGGCATGACTCCTCCCCCGGGACCTCCAAAAGGAACCAGTCGTGCTGGTAGCTTGTTTTTAGCAGTTCCAGACAAAATGTGTGCACTGACCTCCAAGATTAATACAATACTTTTGTATTATTTACAGCCACCCAGTCTGTTCTAAGACTTTAGAGCAAAATTGAGAAACTAATCATCTGCCTATCTTCCCTACCACATGATCTCATTCTTCTTTATACTCCTTTCTCAAGCCGTTATGGATTTTGACATTGTCAGAGTGGACTAACGAAAATATTTCTTCCGAACTGGTTCGTAATGTATAAGACAAGTTGAATATTAGCGCCTTTCTCATCCTGATGGAATGGCGTAGCATTTAGTAGATGGCAACAATATCTATTATTTCATGCCCAGTATACTCTAACCCCAATTCTTTTGTACCTTATCTTTTTTGTCCTCCCCATCCCACCCCAGATTCTTCTCCTCTGAAAATCACTTACCTTAGACCAGGAATCCTATGCTAATAGTAAATTCAAGATTATTTTGCAACCCAGAGAAAACATATTCTGAAAATGGGACAAATCATCAGATTTGAAAATAATCCTAACCATGTTTCAAGTGGCTCTCTTTTCAGTGACCTTTCAAAAGATGCAACTTTTATGTTCTAAGCCCAAGGCCCACTATTTGATCATGTCACACAAGTTACTGCATTTATAGGGTAGACTTGTAGTCCGGTGGTTCTGGCACTTGCCTAACACATCCAAGGCCATGGGTTCAATCCCAGAACAAGTTACTGTTATCAACTGACAAGCTGTGGTGATTTTAATTAGAACGGTTCCCATAGGTGCACATGTTTGAATATATGGTCCACACTTGGTGGATTGTTTAGGAAGGACCAGGAGGTGTGGCCTTGGTGGAGAAGGTGTGCCTCTGGCGGTGGGCTTTGAGGTTTCAAAAGCCCACATTAGGCACAGCCTGATGTAATTTCTCAGCTACTGCTCCAGTGCCATGCCTGCTTGCCTGCTGCCATGCTCCCTGCAATGATGGTCATGAACTCACCCTCTGAGACTGCAAGCATGCTTCAGTTCAATGCTTTCTTTTATAAGGTGTCTCAGTCACGGTGCCTCTTCACAGCAACAGGACAGTAGCTAATACACAAACCAAAGTTGAGATGGAGATGCTGAGCAGCCAATGTACGACTTTCTCTGACACACTACCAGCCTCCCAGCTTCATACCTTAGTAACTATTGTGGCCATTCCAAATAATTGTATGACATTTTAAATCACTTGACTTTGTTTGCAATTAACAAGAAGAGTAAATACAAAGTCCAGAATGTCCCGCTTCTACT
>CABHPQ010173227.1:10701-21036 GCA_902168405.1 Peromyscus aztecus | reverse complement strand
CTCTCTCTTTCTTTCTTTTTTTTTTTTTTTGAGATAGCGTTTCTCTGTGTAGCTTTGTGCCTTTCCTAGAACTCTCTTTGGAGACCAGGCTGGCCTCGAACTCACAGAGATCCGCCTGCCTCTACCTCCCAAGTGCTGGGATTAAAGGCGTGCGCCACCACTGCCCGGCATAGACCCAGTTTTTATAGGAAGGAAGAACCCTGGCCCTCCCTGATCTGGGCTACATCATCTCTCTGTGTGCTCTGCAGACACGGTCCCCAGAAGATTGCTGGAGGAGGAACTATTTCCCCAACCCAGGCTGACATCTCCAAGGAGGTCAAATTCCTTTTCATAGAATTGTATAGATGTTTGTTGTATTTAACACCTTAACTTTGGGGGACAAAGATGGGGACTGGCTTGCATGGTACTAAGGCCAAGCTAATCTTTTTATTTTTATTTTTTTGATGCATTGTCAACAGGGTGAGACACCCTAGGACAGGCCCTGCTGCCCTTGGTAGCCCCACTGGGGCCTGTGGTCTAGGATAGACACACAGCCAAGTCAGCTCTTCTCTGGCAAGTGCTCTGGGCCAGGCCCTTGGCAAGCACATGGAGAGGCTTCTGCCAGGGCTCCTTCTTACTGCTACTGCCCTCAGGGATGTCTTCTCCGGGCAGGACTTGTCCCCACTACCTTCCTACTGAAATAGTCTACGTGAGGGCTATGGACAGGTGCCACAAGTACAAGCTCATTAAGTCCCTTCCCAAGCACTACACCACGATCATGCCCATACTGTAGTTGATGAAGACACCAAGACTGAGATAAGTCTAGTGACGTAACCAACAGAAACCAGTTAGAGGGATGGGAAGGCCATGGCTCCCCATTCTGCAATCTTTATCTCGTCCACACTTCCTGTCACAATGCCTCTGACCCCAGGGTCTTGAGACAGGTTTGAGGGGCATTAGTGTGTGTCATGTCATTGTCCTGGTCCAGGCTGGGGATGCAAGAGATAACCCTGCTTCCACTGGCTCCTCCAGGGAGCAGAGATTCGTGATGGAAATGAAGCAGTGTCTCTACATGGCTTATGTAGCCTGGAGCTCCAAGACGATAAACCAAAGGGGCAGGGAAAGTTCAGAGCTGTTATTCTTCTGCGAGTAGAAAATGACAAGGGAAAAACATGAAGTCAGGCCTGGGCCAAGGGCTCAGTGGGTAAAGCACTCACTACCCCAGCGTGAAGACCCGAGTTCAAATCCCCAGAACCCACATAAAGCTGAGCATGATAGTCCACCCATCTTTAATCCCAGTGATGCTACAGAAAGGTGAGTGGAGGAGATAGGAGAATCCTTGCAAGTGTATGGCCCAGCTGGCCTGGCATATGCAGTGGTAGACAAGAAGAGACCCCGCCTCAAGCAAAATGGAAGGCAAGGGCAGACACATGAGGTTGTCCTCTGACCTCTACAAGTGTTCTGTGGCACATGATCCTGCACACAAACACACACACTCACACACACACACACACACACACACACACACACACACACACACACATAGATGCATGCAGGCAGACATGCATGCATGCACACGTTCACACACCAGAACACACAACATGATGTCCTTAGCATACAGGATTAGAGTTCTCTTCTCCTGCCCTTGTCTGCGTCTCTGCTTGTCCTTCATCCTTGCCCTGATGTAGGGTGAGCCAAGAACCCCATGCTGATGTAGTCCTGGAGGTGAGAGGGTGCAGCTGTCTTCCCCGTCCTTCTGAGCCCATTTCCACTTCCGACTCAGAGGTGACCAGTTTTTAACACCCCAGAACTGGGGGATATCATTCTTCTAAGCCTCAGAGCAGCCCACCGCCCAGCCATTTCGTCAGCAAAGACTGACGAAGCATTTCAACATGGCTGGTGCCATTCTAAGTATACTGGTGACATTAGTTCCTTTCATCCTCTGAACCCCACAAGGGAGGGTTCTATATCCTCAGTGTAGGCTGAGGAAACGGAGGCACCGAGGTCGCACAGACAGTGGGGTGGGGGCAGAACTGAGGGGACCCAGACCAGAAGCTTGGTATATCTCAACCATATTTCTATGACTCATTAGGTACTGTGGTAGGTGACACCGGTGTGTCACAGCCTTTCCCCTCTCTGGGAGAGTAGGCTGTTGGTCCTTGAAAACTCATGTCCATCCTGGCCACTTTGGATTTCCCACGTGGCCTTCTGTAGCTTGTCTAACTAGGGATGAATGGATCCCGGGTAACACAGCTGCAGCATCCAAATAAAGCCACACTGACAAATCTGCCCCCGCTACAGGCCCTGGTGGTAAGGGACACTGGGCAGTTGCCAGCTTATTGCGTACAGACACAGGGTTTCTCATACAGGCTCCTGACGGCAGGTAAGGCAGAGTATGAGCCTTCATATACCACAGCCTCCAGGGCTGCAGCTGCCTCTGCTGCTGGAAGAGTTCTCTAGAGTGCCGCTGTCTGTCAAGCAAGCACCGAACAACTGAGATGCTTGAATCCAAACATACAAAAGGGAGTCCATGGGGGAGTGAGGCAGACTGAGTATCAAACATTGACTAGAACCCCAGGATCAGCAGCTGAGGCATGGCCAGCGTGAGCCATAGAGAGCCAGAGAGGCATGGGGCTCCTCTCCAGTCCTTGCCCTCTCCCTGCCCATCTCTCCTCCTCCCTTCTCCTCCTCTTCCTTCTCCTCTTTATCCGTCTTCTCCCCACCCACCCCCACCTCCCTTCTTCCTCTGAGGAGCAGTAACATCAGTGCGATGTGTTCGGCGCCTGAGATCAGAGGACCCTGCTGCCATCTGTAGAGAGGAAAATGAGCCTCATCGACCCAAATAAATAAAATAAGCACACACAGGAGGAAAGCAGTGCTACAAAGGAAAACAAGGTGCAACATGGGTTTGGGAAATCGTCCAGGTGGGATCAAGAGGCACAGAAGCCCCACCTTGGCTTATCTCAAGCCTTGGATGGGACTAAAGAAGAGGCTGGTGCCCCCAACCTCCACCATGATCAAATGCAAGCTTAGGTGGGGGCCGCTGAATCGGCAGATGACAGATATCACTAGGTATTAAAATTCAAGCAACTGGCAAGCTCCTGAGCAAGCGCCTGCCAGCTCACTTCCCGACTTGGTGGTGGCTGCTAGACCAAGTTGGATTAGATGCACAGGGCAGTCATCCTCCTGTCACCCAGCTATTTATTTATGCAAAACAAACACGTTCCAAGTCTTTTTCTTCTAGGTGAACAAAGCAAACATACTCCGCAGGCAGAACACCCCCTCCCGCCTCCCCCAACTCAATGTGTTTTCATTAATATAAATTGTTTGCAGTAGGCAAATTAATTCTAGAAATGGTTCTTAGACACGGCAAATCGTTCTTGTAAAGCACGGGATGCATGAGAGCCTACTGCATTTTCCCTATGCACAAGGGCTTGGGTAAATACACTAATGTTGATCATGATAATCGATGCTTATTACAATGACCGAGCTTAACGACCTGCAGCACGGAGAGCTGATCAGAGTCTTCTAGGCTGCGGATTACAAACCCCCCGGCAATGGGAACAACGGCATGAAGTCCGCGAAGCCCTCAGATGGGCGTGCTCTTCGTGGATCTTAAAACTCGCTCCTCTAGGGGCTTTCCGGTGAAGGAATACTCTCTTGCCCCTTTGAGCTTGACGCCAATGAGGCATGTCCCAGTAGGCAGGCACAGATAGACCCATTGCACAGGGGGAATGTGAGTTCCCCACCCTAACCAGAGGTTAAGTGAATAGATCAGGTTACCAAGCTGGTGGTGAACAGAACTTGGACCCAAATTTGAATTTCCTAGCGCTCTCTCTCTCTCTCTCTCTCTCTCTCTCTCTCTCTCTCTCTTTTCTGAAGCGGGATAACTTTATTCATTGCACAGAAGTAGTGCAGGCTGTCAAGGGATTGATCCATCCTCAGACTGACAGGGGCACCACATGAGTGAGAGTACTCAAGTCAGGACCTGCACTCTTACGGGGGACGGCTTGCCTTCCCTATGCATGATCTAAATTTTATTGAACCTTTTTCTCAAAACTGACTTTGGGCTGGGGAGATAGCTCAGTTGGTCAAGTACTTGTCACATAGGCATGGATGAGGACCTGAGTCAATTCCCAGTACCTATGCAAAAAGCCTGGCTTGGTGGCATGCATTTGTAATCCCAGAACTAGGGAGGTGGAGACAGATGGATCTGTGAAGGCTCACTGGCTGGCCAGCCTCGCCTAATCAGTGAGCCCCAGGTCCCAGCGAGAGAGCCTGTCTCAAAAAACAAGATGGATGACTCCTGAGGAACTGACACCCAAGGCTGACCTCTGGTCTCTGTACATGTACACACACACACACACACACACACACACACACACACACATGCCTTAAATTACAAAACATTTTGGTTGGCCCCATCATAGCAATAATATTTGTAAAATGGAGAAGTTGCTATGCTTTTTAAAATAAAAAACAAAGATTAGAATACAAACATGCATATGTATTTAGTGCTTGTCTACACACCACCCAGAATTCCCAATAATTTTGCCAGACTTGTTTGTTCCCCCTACACTGGCCCTCTCAGGTCCTCCCAGGACACTCCTCTTCAAAGCTACGTCCCTGGTGAGAAGTAGAGAAACTGAGGCCGGGGTATGTTTTGAGTTCTTCTTAGGACCTGATTATGGGCACTTAAGGACTGATGTTTGGGTTCTGCTGGGACTATAAAGTGGGGTGACCCAAGATCGTTGTTAGGGAGGGATTAGGAGCCACAAAGATCCTCAAATTCAGCTGAGTGCTGCTGATAAGGGAATGATGTTAATTTCTTAAGTGGGGGTGAGAGTTATGTTTCGGCATGGGAAAGTAGCTGGATTGCTGATTCACACTGAGTTCCGTAGGTGTGAAATCATTAAAAGCCTGGGATTCACTCCAGCCTCAGCGCTGAGGATGTGGCTCAGAAGTGGAGCACTTGCCTAACAGGTGCTGGTCCCTGGGTTTAATCTCCAGCACTGCAAACAACAAAGCCAGACGCCGTGGCATAAAGTAGGGGAGAGATGAAATAAGAGCCGGCCAGGCTCGGTAGCTCGTGAACCTGGGTGATGACATGACGGGTCTGTGAGACGAGGCTTGGTATTCTATTACATACAGCTTGAGCTTCTTTGTAATAATTATTTCAAAGGATGAAACAAATGCCCTTGGTCCGCTGAGTGTAGGAGAGGGTGAATTAAGACTTGTAAGGGCATAGCAAGATGTGTGAGGTGACATGGAGTCTTTGGGGGTGAGTAGAGCTGGCTCCAGCACCTCCAGGACTCAGAGGATACCTGGATTCCCCCAAGTTCACCGCCGCTGCTTAGCTTGGCCAGGTTTCTCCCTCAGCCACAGCACCCGGACCTGCGCACCTGCCTCTGTAATGAGGAGTGATGTATAATTGATGAAAGCACAATGTGATACAGTCACAGAAACCTCGTCTGCTACAAGACATCTGTTCAGCACATAGAATCCACTCAGCTACTGTCACAACGCATTTACTGTATTGTATCAGAGCCACAGGAACGTGTGCGCACCGCGCGAGCTGCGATCTGTAATATTCGATGCCTTGGGATGTGGTGAGGCAGGATCCGGTGCCTCTGCCTAAGATATTTATGTGTCTGGGCTACGCTCTCTGCACCACCCTTACTCCGCCTGCATTCCTTCAGAGGCCTCTTCATAAATTACCCTTGCACTTTGACGGGCTTTTAACAGACTCGGATACTAGCATCAATGTCCTTCTTCCAGATACTCCTGTCCCAGGGGACTCGGGAGCGCCGTGCAGTGCAGTGTATATTCTGGAAACAGGGAGACAGAACTACAAGAAGGCAATGTTCCTTCTTTTTCGGGACTATTCACCTCTGGGCAAAGGCAAGGTGCTCACTGGGGTCCTCTCCACACTGAAGGCTCTGGTCAGATGTGGCAGACCCTTGAACCTTTGTGCTTGGTGCTAGGTTTCTTTCAAGTTCTCAAGTCTCTGTGCTTGTGCTTGGTGAAGGGTTTCCTTAAGGTCCTAGGTGGGGATTGGGAAAGGAGGATGTCTTGAAGAAGCTGGTAGCACAGGCCACAGCTGAGAGGCAGCCAGAGCACTGGATCAGAGTTGTTCCCACGAAAGGGGAAGCAGGTGGTCATCAGCACTGGTGCATCAGGACTCCAGCACAGGGCACCTGGGGACCCCAGGGACCTCATAGGTTAAGTTCTCCACAACTCCGAGGTCCTGTTAGTGTCACCTCCTGCCCCTCTGCTAAGTCCTAGCCAGCTGTCCCTCTGCTCTAACACAGAGTGCCTCCTCAGAGAAGCTGTTCTGTAAGATAGAGTGGTCACAGTGCAGACCACCATGGTTACAAAGGACCCCGTTACCTAAGTGTACAACTTCTCACTGGGGAAGGCAGGACAGGCTTGGTCATGGTCATTGTCACTGTATCAAGTTCATTGCTAGGCAGCATTCACTGTGTCCTGGGGCACTGCGTTAAGAGCTTCACACATATTCACAAACACACTCCTGCAACCGATCCCCTGAGGGACACACTATCACTAGCTTTGGTCTTCAGATGGAAGAGACTGGGTTCATAAGGTCTATATGCTTCAAGCTCACATAGGTAGCCTGTGGCAGAGACATAATTTGAACCTAGGCAGTGTGGCTCCAAGCCCACGTTTCTAACTGCCACGCTCAGCAGGCTCACCTTTGACCTTGGGCAGCTTGGGGCTGAACCTCACCTTGTTACTATGTGCAAGTCATTTTCTCCAGGATCAGTGTTCCCCAATGAAGGGGGCTATTAAGACTCACTTAGAGGACTGAGAAGGTCAACTGAAATAAGACACAACAAACCCTGGTATAGTCCTTGGTACTGATGAGCCACTTAAAAGAGGGTGTCCTTGGCCCCGACAAACAAGCAGAGGATCGCTAAAAGGCCTGGCTTCCCCACCCACTGGGTCTACTTGCCTACACAGAGGGGTGCAGGTAGTGAGCAAGGGCAGCCTAGCCCAGGGGAAGGGCAATGTGACTGTCCTGCAGCTGCAGCCCTGTTTCTCTGTCCCTCCCCTGCTCTAGCCTCCCTGAGAAGCAGCTTCCGGGAAGCAGCTACAGAGTTGCCTCTGTGTGTGCTTCACCAGGCCTGGGCCCCCAGGCGCACATCACCACTGCCAGGAGACTTCCTAGCATCTGACATGTCAAATACCAGAGGGAAAGCTGCTCCCCTGCTGCCAGGGAAGAGAAGCTGACCTCCTGCCTTGCTGCCACCCAGAGCTGGTCCCAGGCTTCTTCCAGACTCTGGTCTCAGAGCCAGGCTGCTCTTCAGCCCCATTTCTTAGGAAGGACTCTGGGCCAAGTGGGGCTGGGGTGGGACCTCCTAGTTACACCCATCTCCGGGATGTGGGTTCCTGGTTTCCACTGCGTTCAACATACACTGCAAGTGGCTTTTTAGTTTTTGTTTTGAGCCAAGGTCTCACGAAGCCAAGGCTAGTCTTCAACACAATGTATGGTCAAGGATCAACTTGAACTTCTAGACCCTCTGCCTCCACTCCCTGAGTGCTGGGGTTATAGGTGTGTACACGATGCCTGGTTTATGATGGGCTGGGGATTAAACCCAGGGCTTCATAACCGTTAGGCAAGCACTCTGCCAGCTAAACCACAGCCTCTCGATGGCCTTTATAAAAGGGGTCCAGATCTCACTTGGCCTTTCTGCCTGGTTACCTAGAGACACACAATACCATCCTTTTGCAGTCTTGCCGAAGGACAGAAAGCGGGGCTCGAAGCATTCATGATAACCCTCGAGGAGCTCAGAGCCAGGGTCACAGATTCAGGGCCTCTGTCTGTGGCTTTGTCTCAAAGAGCAACCTTGAGTCATCTCCAGCAATTTCTCAATGAGGGGGGTCACAGGACTGCATGGGGGCTGGCCCCCATTTTTGAGGGATCTACCTAGGCAAAGAAGGGCATGAAGCAGGCATAGTTTTTCGGCCTCAACTGTCTGTGATGACTGAAGGTGCTTTCTCCCTCCCCCTGTCAAACACCCTCCAAGGGGAGACCAAAGAGGAACAGTAGGGATGCCCAGGACTCTGCACTGAACGCACCCGTGGGAGTCTCCTGTTATGAGACTCTAGGACCAGCGTGCACTCTCTCTGGGTTCTAGCTTCTGAAAAATTAGAGACTGGGGTGTCCCCAGTGGGTGGCTAGCCTCCCCACTCTCTAAGTCCAGCTTCTCTCCGCAGCTGGACTCCCTGGTCTTCCTGTTTGTGACTCCTGCTCCTGCCTCTGAGTCCAGGAAGAGATGAAGGGCAGGTCTCTTCACCCCAGGTAAAGCTTCGGTTATTCACTCTCCCATCACCCCCTGCCCACAGATTGCCTCTGTGATGGATTTTAGGTCCTCACTGTTACCTGTGTCACCATGGGACCCTTCCACAGGTCACACTTGCCTTTCTCTTCGGCTGATCTGGTTCTCCTTTTCAGTGGTGGGTTTTCTCCTTCCTGATACGATGATTACTCTCTCTCTCTCATACACACACACACACACACACACACACACACACACACCCCACACACATCCTTTGATATCTCCTCAAGACATTTCTTTGAGGAGATGTGGGTGAGGGGAAGCCGTGGGGCGCTTTAATGAGGGAGGCTTTCCTCTTGTGAAGTGGGGTGTGTGGGTCGGGGTGGGAACTCATTAGAATAGGGTCAGAGGACGTCAGGGGAACCACTGCCTCCAGAGGGCTTTTTGAAAACCTCCTTTTTTTCTGATTAAAATATAATACATATTCATTGTGAGAATGTGGAGCATTTAGAAAAGCAGAAGCAAGAAAATAAAATAAATAATATTTTGGTACATTTGGTAAATTTCCTCCCAGTGGGTTTTTTTTTTTGAGGGGGTGGCAGGGGTAGAGATCAGGCATTGTGTACTGGCTGACGTGTCTTCTCATGTTGTACAGCAACAATAGCTTGAATTTTGTATCATTAAGTCATAATTTAATGCACAGTCTTAGGGACTGCAGAATTCTTCCTGTGAGCATAGACTTCACAAGTGACCCGGATTCTGAAGGTCAGACGGCCGCCCCTGGTTAATAGCTCCACCAGTATCCCTTCAGACAGAGGATGAGTCCTCTCCCGGGTGTTGCTTTTTGTTACCTTGCTTTGCAGCTGGGAGGAGCAGCTTCATGTGACCCCACCCCCGCCTCCACCCAGGTGTGCCCATCTGTGCATAGACTTTTTGCTAGTAACAAAAGCAGGATTTTTTTTGGGGGGGGGGCTCCTATTCCTTTACGACCAACATAAAAGACCCTTTTCCCTCAAGACCCTTCCCACAGTGGAGGGGCAAAAGGAGCGGGCTGCCCTAGATCCTGCCCAAGGCTTAAAAACATGCAGATAGAAGGGAATAGGGAACAAAATGCCATGTCCTCAGCTCCAACACTGAATCATATGAGAACAGGAAACATATTAATAAATTCATTTTTGCTCTGTATTGTCCATGATAAATGACCACACTCAGCATCAATAACAGCAAACATCCCCAGGAAAGTGGTACACACACCAGCCCATCGCTCCTGCTTGAAAGGAGTGGATTGAATTCAATTTAAGGTCTGAAGGCAAATTTCACAGCCCTAAACAAAATTATCTTAGAGAGCCACTACCAAGCACACATGTAATAAAAGTAAGAACATTGTGACTAAAGTGAGGGAATGTTTCCCTAGAGTTACAAGGGTTCCCAAGGTGCCAGGCAGTGAAGGATTGCTTCTCTTGAGTCCAGATCTTTTGAGACTACAAGGCTCTTCTTGTAACAGGGTTGCTACCAGAAATACAAGCTCCTTAGAAGTTCAGTCCCCATCAATCAGAACATGTCACTGTTCATAGGGAAAAAAAATCCCAGCACTGCAGGCATAGTGGTGCATGTCATGAATCCTGGCATTGGGAGGCAGAGGCCGGCAGATCTCTGCAAATCTGAGGCCAGTCTGGTCTTCATAGTGAGTTCCAGGCCATCCAGGGGCTGCCATAGTGAGACCCTGTCTCAAAAAAAAAAAAATCCCAGCGGGACACGCCAAAGGGATTGGGAAGTCTCTGTTGAGTTGGAGAGAAGAGAGTGCCACAAAGCCCACTTCTCATGGCCACTGTGTATCTCTACGATTGAATGAGATGGCTGACTAGCCAATATGTCCACCAGCTATCACTCACAGAGCCTGTATCACATTGCTAAGAGGAAGCAGCAGAACCACATACTCTAGAAAAGTGATAATAAAGCATGGAAGTGAACACAGGAACACAGAGGGGAAGGAGGGAAAGGGAGCAATGTGCATTTTACCTAAACAAGCAAATCCCCTCGGACCAACGTCAGCCAA
>CABHPQ010173227.1:0-10601 GCA_902168405.1 Peromyscus aztecus | reverse complement strand
TGTGGGAACACTTGCACACGTGTATGTGTGTGTGTGTGTATATATATATATATATATATATACATAGCTGTACATATATGTGGAGGCCGGAGGTCAACTTCAGGTGTTGTTCCTCAGGAGCCATTTTTTTGAAAAAAAAAAAAAAAAGTGGTGTGTGTGTGTGTGTGTGTGTGTGTGTGTGTGTGTGTGTGCATCCCACTGTATGTGTGGATCAGAGGACAATTTATGGGGGTTGTTTTTCTCCTCCCACTACCTCCTGGGGATTGAACTCAGGTCATCTGACTTGGCAACAAGCTCCTTTAACCAATGAGCCATCTCACCAGCCCCGACCTTGGGATTTGAAACAAGGTATCCCATTGGGCTCCAGGATTCACCTTGCTTAGGCAAGGCAGGCTCAGGTTGAATAGCAAGAACTTTATCAATTGAGCCGTCTCCCCAGTCCCCTTCATCATTCTGAACACAGAGATAAACCTGAGCACCTAGCATTACAATAAAAGGTTCAGGGTCGGGGAGAGGGGCTCAGTAGCCAGCTTGGGGATCAACAGATTTGGCATTTACAAGGTTTCCATGTTCATGAATTTGTCAGTGCTGTGGGGTTTCTTCTCCCTTGGCATAGAACAGTTCCTGTGATGAGCAGTCACATAAAGCACAGTATAAATTTTTATTATGATTGGACAGCGCTGCAGCTGGAACAGCACTGTTCTGCATGGAGGTTTTCAGACATATTATAATTACATTCTGTAGGTTTGCAAATAATGACATAACCCAGTCACCTTACTGTGGGTATGATTTATTACAAATAACAAAATGTTATTATATGGAAATTAGTTTCCGCACAACAGCGGCTGGAGGGTTGCTCTCCAGAGTGGCTTTAATCTCTAGGATGGGAACCTGGGCCATGGCAGGACCTGGGATAGCGCCAGGATGGCCTTAGTCACCTTGCTAGAAAGACCTCTATAAAAGGCAAAAGTGAGGAAGGTATTCAGGGCCAGGGCGATCAGCACTCAAGACACCCAGAGCTCAAGGTCGAAGGCGCTCCGAGGGGAGGAGACCCCACGGCTTACTTCTGCCTTTCAGGTGAGTGCCGCCTTCTCCTGGCCTCCTCCTGAGCAGTTCAATTCTCCTTTTCTCATATGAGAAAAAAACAAAAACAAAAAACTTCCAACTTCAGGATCCTCCATAAACTTGCTTTCTCTTTTCTTTTTCATCTTTGGAAATATTGTCCTTATTTAACAAGAAAGAGACAAAAATGCATAGACATATTGAGCTTACATATAACGAGCATATGGGCACATTGTGCTTAGCGCCATCCACAAACTCAGGCCAGGCTGATATGGAAAATATATGTAGCGAGCAAGTAAAACATTGATTGATCATTTAGTTGTTTAACATCTTCCCCAACAAGTGGACGGTCACTGTTTATAAAACAAAGCAGAACGTGGAACTTCCACCAATCTCGACAGCTCTCTTCCTCCTTCTGCCCAGTGAGACAAGCCTAAGTGGTCTAGGAAGGCCAGGCTAGCAGACAAACCCCTCCTAGGTGCCTCCTGAGATTTTCTGGGTATAATTCATCCTCACAAGTTTTCATGCTTACATACAACCTTTGTGTTTGTTTGTATTCTATGGAGTAGAACTCCCTGGCCCAGACCCCTAAGAAGTGGGAACCAGATTAGGTCCTGGCCAGGGTTTGTGAACAAAGGAAGGACTGATTTCTTGTCTATGCTATCTACTTCTATTTTGTGGGTATCCAAGCCCGAGCCAGGGCTAGACACCATTATACTTATTCTCCTCGTTCTGGGAACTCTTGACTCTGGAGGATTCTGACCTTTGGCCTTTGCCAATCCATCCTGTTTCATAAACCTTCAGCATTATGCTCAAATGTTTATTTGCCTTTGTCGATAAAATTTCGGGGTTCAGCTGGGTGAGGTGAAAAGGCTGGAGGAGAGCAAAGGAAGGCAGGGAAGCGTTTTTTGTGTGGCGAGGCAGGACAGAGCCAACTCTCATTACAGCATCATAGGGACTCAATGAAGTAGAACCCAAAGTCAGGCTGTGATCATCTCAACGCAGGCTGAATGAATGGCTTGCCTTTAAACGGCTTATGAGCTCTCCGAGTTTTGAGAAAGCCTTCTGACTACCAATTTTACAGCAGGATGTTCAATGATTTTTTTTTTTGACATTGGTGCCCAAAGTTTTGAAAGGATAAGTGCATTAAGAATTTAAACACTGGGAAAGCAATCACTCAGTGACATTTAATAACATTAATGCAGTGGGATTACAGAATTAGCACCGTAATGCAGAGCTCAACCCCAGTTCCCTTTCAGTGATTAGAGAATTCCTGACCAATTAACGTGAGAATTTCTGCTGCAGCTTGGGTGGGGGAGGCCTGAGGGCAGTTGTTGCAAAACCAGAAGGCTTTTCTTGTACAGGTGAATCCCACCTCTTAGTCCTCCATTTTCCAGGAGGACTCCAAAAAGACGACATTGAGCCCTGCTTTGTTTGCTGCCGGGAAGGTGCAAATTCATCACTAGCCAGCCCTTGGCACTAAATGGCCATGTTGAGTTCTGGTTCTCAGGAGTTTGGATCTGCTTGGATGCTAGTGTCTAGAAAGAGATTTGTGTGTGTGTGTGCGCACACGCTCTCACCCATGCAGATATATGGAGGTCAGAGACTGACTTTGGGATGTTCTTATCACTTTCTACTGTATTATTTTTAAAGGATTTGTTTGTTTTTATTTCCTGTGTACGTGTGAGTGCCTGAATTTTGAATGTGCACCACGTGAGTGCCTATACCTGATGAGGCCAGAAGAGGGCATGGTATCCCATGGAACTGAAGTTACAGGTGGTTGAGAGAAGTCCAATTTATGTTCTGGTAATCAAACTCAGGTCCTGGGCAAGAATAGCAAGTACTATTAACCACCAATCAACCTCTCCAGGCCACATTATCATCATCATCATCATCATCATCATTGATTGAATCTTTCACTGAACCTGGAGTTAGTCATTTTTGCCAGACTGAATAGCTAGCCAGTGAGTCCCCAGGATCTGCTTGTCTCTGCATCTCCAACAAATGGCTGCTAGTAAACAATATTTAGTGGATCGGGTGACCTAGACTCTGAGAACTAGAAATGGACTGGCAAGAATATTTCAGTGTTGTATACCTTTCTTTGGATTATTGATGCCTTTCTCCAAATGAAATTTTACGTGGAAATCCAGAATGTAAAACGAGTGGGAGGGCAGTGTTTTTGATGGACCCAGGACTTCCCAGCTTCTTCCCACACTAAACACACTCACTGACTTATTCCCCAATGTTTACCTCCTCATTCTAGGATATCTGCCATCACACTATGTATTCTTCATCAGAACAGATTTCCCTCCAAGATTGGCTGGACCCAGGCAAGCTTGTGCTTCTGGTTGGATGGGAAGACTTCCAGATGGGTCAAGTGATGAGTGCGCAACCAGGTCAACAGTAATGCACACTCACTCAGAGACACCCCAGTCCCCTGCTTAGCATCTGTGTCTCACCATGGTTGCCTTGCCTCCAGGAGAGCACTGAGTATCTGTGAGTTACCCTAGCCTGGTGCTAGCCTGGCTCTGCACTTGCATTTGAGCTATGCCAAGGTGTGTTACGTGGAGCAAGTTCGTTAATTCTGCCTCACTTTCCCCATCTGCCAACATGGGGGATAATGACAGGGCCAACATTGTAGAGAAAGGGTGAGGAGTAAATGGTCTTCACAGACGCTGTGCAAAAGCATTTAAGGAAACGCCTGAACTAGAGGGAACATCCGGTAAGTTAGCCATCTCTATTTCTGAGTACCCGTATTGGTCCCTGACAAACCTCTCTGCTCCTCTCTGTCAGTATCCTGGCTGAAGGATGAGCTGGGCCAGAGTTTCCTGTGGTGCTCAGGGAGGCTTCTTTTCTGCCCCCTCCCCCACCTCGCCCTTCTCTTCCCTGTCCTGCTGGCCAAGCAGGACCATCTTGTAGGCACGTGACAGTCTCTCATGGCTGAGCTGTGACATATAAGGAGATTTACAGTTATAGAGCATCTCACTGTGGATCTCATTCATTGGGGAGTGGAACTCATCCTCACTCTCCGGTCCCAGCTGCACACTAGCTGAGGGAGCCTGCCAGCTTCCTTGTTTTCAGAGCTCTGGCTCCTCGGGGGTGTTTTGAGCCCACCCCTTCTCACACCACAGGATCCCCTTTGCTCCTTGCTCCATTTTTCCTCCACCAGAGGAGGGAGGAGGAGGTGGTCTGAGCTGCCACACCAGCAGTGACAATTAAGCCCATTCAGAGCCGAGTCATTTGCATGCATCTCCTCACTAGGCGGAGAACACTCAACCTGTCATTATCTCTTGGCATAGCTGGTACCCCAGTCACGTGGCTGTGGGGATGGCGGCTTCCTTTCCTTGGGTGCTGCTGGGCAGGATGGGAACCTTTCCTCCGGGGCCCAGACAGGAGGCCAGAGCTGGAGGAGGAGGAGGATGGGGGTGAGGTGCTTGGGTCCTGGGGCAGGTCTGTAGAGGACATTGAGGGAGGACGGGAGGGAGGGCAGGAATCATGTGAGGGTAGCTCCCACCTCCTCAGCTGGAATTTATTGAACGAGATTATCCCTTGAGAAGTATTAAAAGCCACCATTTTGCGGCACACCCACAGAGCAGGCTCCCGGTAGCAGCTGTTCCCTCAAAGGCACTCCAGCTGTTCCCTGCCCCCACTCAGCACCCACAACTTCTCTTCTCTGCCCCTCCCCCAGGTCCAGCCTGGCAAAGCGAGTTCCACACGCGGCTCTGCCTCATCTGGAGGATTCTAGCGTTTCTCTTCTCAGAAACTGACATACAAAAGAGCAGGACTCTGAGACCAAGGTCTTGCATGATTACCACCCTAGACCTCTGGCCCTTCACAAGGGAAACAGGGCTCAAAGGTCAAGTAGTCTGGTGGTCAGGGACTGCAGAGTCTTCAGCAGGGAGCACTTGACCTTTCTGACTCCGAGAGAAGGCCCAGTGGATATGCTCCACAGAAGGACCAGAGTTTCTATTGCTGTGAAGAGACACCATGACCACGGCAACTCTTACAGAGGAAATATCAGGGCTGGCTTACAGTACAGAGGTTTAGTCCATTATCATCATGGTGTGGAAACCTGGCGGCATTCAGGCAGACATGGTGCTGGAGAAGGAGCTGAGAGTTCTTTCTACATCTTGATCTGCAGGCAGCTGAAGGAGACTACCACACTGAGTGTGGCTTGAGCATATATGAGACCTCAAAGCCTGCCCCCCACAGTGACACACTTCCTCCAACAAGGCCACACCTCCTAATAATGCCACTCCCTATGGGCCAAGCACTCAAATACATGAGTCTATGGGGGCCATTCCTATTCAAACCACTACACTATTTTTAGTTAGAATGGGTGGCGTTCCCAAGAAATATCCAGAAGCGCAGCGCCCCCCCAAGGCTTATCAACATCCAACAAATTCTGAATTCCATATCTGGATTTTATTCCTTTCATTTAATTCTTCTTTTTATTAAGATAATTTTTGTCATTCATTTTACACACCAATCAAAGATCCCCCTCTTCCCTCCTCCCACCCCTCCAGTCTCTCCCAAACCCACCTCCTACTTTCCCCCAACAAGAAGGCAAGGCCTCCCATGGGGAGGCACATCCAGTAGAAGCAAGTCCAAGCCCTTCCCCCTGCCTCAAGGCTGCACAAGGTGTCGCATCATAGGTAGTGGGCTCCGAAAAACCTCCTCATGTCATTTAATTCTTTGCTCCTGGTTTAAATGCAAATACCCATGAGAGAGGCAACAGTACAAATATGTTTAGTCATTTGCCCTGTAGAAAGAATACATTTCTTCAGCTTCCCCCATCCTGCCCCTGAGAACAGCACTGATTCCAAGGGAAGAAGAGACAGACAATCAAGAGAAGATCCTCCTCTTGAACAAGTGGGGGACAGTCAGTGGGGAAGTGTGTGTGTGTGTGTGTGTGTGTGTGTGTGTGTGTGTGGCGGGGGGTGGGGGGCCTCCCTCGTGCTGCCTCCCTGAATGGTTTGGTTATTTCTCCTTGACACAGTGATCTGGGCCAGTCAGCACAGTGACAGTGGGTCCAATGGGAGTGGAGGCTGGAAGAGTAACCTGTCAGCCTCAGCACCCTCTGCTGCTGTAATGGGCCACCCGCCCACAAAGCTCAAGTCCTCATCTCTTTGAAATGCACAGATTGACCAAAATGGATAACTACATTCCCTGCCTGTTTCCACCTCAGAGTCAGCAACCCTAGGCAGGCTCAGCCCAGTTGTGAAGGCTTCTGGTGACCTCTCAGAACAAGAGGTGTGGTCTGCCAGGGGAGTTTGAGTACTCACTTTATGGTTCCAGGTTTGGGAATGGTCTGAGTGGAGGCCAGTCTTGAAAAATCCACTTGCTCCTCCTCAGACCCTGAGCCTGGTGAGGTCCATTGTCTCATCATGTGTGTGTGTGTGTGTGTGTGTGTGTGTGTGTGTGTGTGTGTCTGTCTGTCTGTCTGTCTGTCTGTCTGTCTGTCCTACAGCTCCCTGGGAATACTCAAAGACAGAGTCCCTCTCTAGATTCTGTAGCACTCAGCGTAAGGCCAGGCGTACAGCTGGTACCCAGTGAGCACCCATCGGTTGATGGCTAGCAGCTATCTTTGAGTTACTCCCAGTCTAGCTGAGAAAGTAGCAACCAGAGACACCACCAAGGCCCCTGTGAGCAGCACTGACAGGCTCTACTGACCTGACCACAGTAAGCAGTCAGTCTTTCAGCCTGGCCTCACTGTTTCTGGGGGGAGTCGCCACCCCACCCTAGAACTGAACACTTGGGGCTAGTTTAGGTCTATCTGCGCTCTGTTTTCTTGAATGACAGGACACTGTCCAAGGCTTCAAAGCTGAAGGAAAGCCATGGGCACGTTTCATGGCAGCTTAGACCTCTGGCTCCAAGAGTTTTTGAATTCTGGTTCTGCATCTACAGTGGAATAAAGGGCAAGTTAACTTCTTTAGGTTCAGGCTTCCTGCTCTGCACGAGGATCATGAACCATCCATGTCAAAGTTGGCTGTGAAGACTTTGAAGAAATGAGATGGAGGGTGTAAAGTGCTCACAGGGGCCACACGCCTACAAAAGCTCTTTTCTTTTTAAAATGTATAGATTCATGAAAAAAAAAATTAGATCAGGGGATAACAGCCCAGGACAAATGTCCTCTGTGTGACTTCTGTCAGTGCTGTAGCAAAATACCGGATGAATTCATCTTAAAGGAGAATGCCGGGTGTCCTAAAGTTCACAGTTTAAGAAGGGATGCAGCCCGTCATGGCAGAGAAAACAAGGACCAGCGACATGAGGCAGTTGGTCACCATGAGACCTCAGTCAGGAAACAGAGTGGACGGGAAGTGGAACTGGACTACAAAGCCTCAAGGCCCGCCCCTAGAGATCTGCTTCCCTCACTTCCACGACAGCGCCACCAGCTGGGGACCAAGTGCTCTCACACATGAGCCTGTGGGGAACATTCTCATCCAAACCACAAGCATCCTAATGCTTTCTGTAGCCTGAGACTGATGTCTTGAAGGTACCACAACAGAATTCATTAGGAGGGGAGGTTTTTATTCCCAAAGAGGGAAGCCAACTCCGATCTTCCATACAAGTGTAAAGAGTGAAATCACTCTGGGTGAGGCTACCCTAAGAAATTACATGTCTTTGGGCACACACACACACACACACACACACACACACACACACACACGGTGGGGGCAATTTCCTGAATGGTCTCCAAGATCAAGATACTTGTATGAGGGCCAGACACATCACTACTAGTATAAACACAAACTTACTGACCATCTTCCGTGTGCCAGATACATGTCTGTGGAGTCCTTAAAGTGACCCTTCAAAGAAGGCATTCTTACCCCCACTTAATCAACGAGGAACCTCAGTGCGCAGCTGCTTCGGCCAGGGCTCCACAGCAGGTACTGGCAGAGCTGGCATTACAACCCACGCCTGGCAGACCCAAAGCCCAGACCCTCCTCTCTGTGCATTACCTGCTGTGCTCGGTGGGCTTAGTACCACTCTGTAGACTGTGAGAGTGAGCAGGTAGTTATCTGCATGAGCCCAGCACACCAGCCTGGTATCCAACCCTTGGCAGGGGTTCAGCACCTGCTCGCTGGACTGAACGCTTCACGATATAAAGAGATTTCACGGAGCAGCAGGGTGGGGTGAAGGAGAGGTGCGCCGGTATCCAGATCCTAGCGAGGACAGTTGTTCTGAACACGTTTCTGAGGTCAGAGCTCAGGTGAATTTGATCTCTTACTACTTCCAGCTACTGCACAGAGTCCTGCCTTCCTTTCCCCTGCAAGGCTTGTGTTCAGTGGCCATGGACACCAGAGGCCCTCACCTTGAATAAAGAGCCCTGCCTATGAGTAGGAAGACAAGCTCATTTCCTTTAAAGGCGTATCTCTTGACTGCCCAAGCTGTGTGGCCAGGCTCATCATGGCTGCCACTTCTTTACTGATGCTCAAGGAGGTAGGCCTGCATTTCCAACACCTTTTCTTCCATCGCATCCTGCTCTCCACCCACCTTCCTAACTAGTCTGGCTTCTTCTGAGGCCTCCAGTGGCAGATGAAGATGAGAGACCAATTGGCTTGATTGTCCCAGGGGACTGAGATGGAAAAGATCTCTCCCATTCCAGTCTGTCTGCCCATGCTTCCCTGGCAACAGGGCCTGTCTGGGATCCTGGGCTCCCTGCCATGGGGTTTTATGACCTCTGGGGACCGCCATCGCCTGTCTTGCAGAACAGGCTGTCTGCTGGCTGTGGGTCAGGGAGGGCCCTGAAGGCTGGGTTCTTCACTACAGTGAAGCCGTTTTCTGGTTCCTACTGCTTCTCCCTCTCTCCTTGGTTAGGTCCTTCCAGCTCTTCTCCTTGCTCCTCCCTTCTTCCATTGCATTATGGGGCTACTATGGCAACCATTTCCCAGTCCCTCAGCACAGGCCTCCCCTGTGCCCATTACACTCCAGTCCTCCATCTCCAGGCTTATGGTGCATCCCTCTGTAACAAGCCTGGAGTCCTTCCATCCTTCAGGGAGTCGCAAAACCGGTCCTACCCAGAAAGAGAAGAGACAGAAAGGAGGGCACTCAAGCCGAGAGCCTCAGCCAACTTTCATTTACTTCACCACCTGGTTCTAAGATCATGGAGTCTGTCTGTACTGGGCTAGACTTCTCCACTTCAGTCAGGCCTGCGGAAGAAAGTGTGTGTGTGTGTGTGTGTGTGTGTGTGTGTGTGTGTAGCAGGTGGATGGGCTAGAGACAGGGATCTGGAGAGATGTTAAGAGTTAGAAGGGGGCCTGCTGTGGGATGTTCTGTATGGCAAATGTGTTGCTAATAAAACACTGATTGGCCAGTGGCTAGGCAGGAAGTATAGGCGGGACTAACAGAGAACAGGAAGGCGGAGGGAGTCTCTGCCAGCCACCGTCAGGACAAGCAGCATGTAAAGATGCCGGTAAGCCACGAGCCATGTGGCAAGGTATAGATTTATAGAAACGGATTAATTTAAGATATAAGGACAGTTAGCAAGAAGCCTGCCACGGCCGTACAGATTGTAAGCAATATAAGTCTGTGTGTTTACTTGGTTGGGTCTGAGCGGCTATGGGACTGGCAGGTGAAAGAGATTTATCCTGACCGTGGGCCAGGCAGGAAAACTCTAGCAACAGGGGCCTCTGACTTTAGTTCTAACTGCCTGTTTGAGCACCTCCTGCCTCAGGAGAGCCAGGCTACCTCCACTTGAACCCTGGCTTACCTCCTTTCTAGTGTCATCTTGAAGCACCTTGTGTCTCCCTTGAGCTTTGAAGTCACCATCCCCAACCTCCTCGATGTAAGGAGCACACACAATAGGCAAGCCATTATTGGCCCAGGACTGGAGAATACTCAGAACACCGCAACATGTATATTCTTTCCATTCTTATCTTAGTTTTCCATTCTGTGTAATGGGAAAAACCTAGTTCTGTTGGGCAGTCACAGGAAATCCCAGGCGGAGGGGCCAGCTCCCTCACTGAGCTCTCACTGGGCTGTGGGATGGGGACTCTTGCTCTCTCCCAGGGACTCTTCCTTAAAATCCCAGAGTGCCTTCTGAGTACACCCTAATAACCAGAAACCAGAGACCAGGAAAATGTTTCTTTCTTCCATGGTTTCATGGCTCCAGGAAGGACCTCAGAGGATAAACTCCACCCATGGTGAGGAGGCACAGAGGGACAGACTGCCTTTTCTATTTGTGAATGGCTCTGAGTACTAAATCACCTTTTAACAATGAGTGAATCCTGGGCTAGGAAGATGGCTCAGTTGGTAAGGACAGCAACTGAGGAAGCACGAGGATCCGAGTTCAAATCCCCAGCACCCACATGGAGGACAAGCCAGACACGGCAGGCATAAACACCGTAAGCCCTCTAATGCTGCCGGGGGTGAAGGCAGCAGGATCACGGAGGCTGCTAACTATCAAGCCTATCCAGGTTCAATGAGAGACCCTGCCTCAAGGGAATGAGGTGGAGACTGATAGAGCAGGGTACCTGAAGTCCTCCTCTGGCCTCTATGTGCACCTGGGTGCATGTATACACATACACTGCACCATA
>CABHPQ010173226.1:0-27136 GCA_902168405.1 Peromyscus aztecus | reverse complement strand
ACCACCACCCAGCTGGATTCTCTTTCTTAGTGGGGCTTCTGGAAATTAAACTCAGGTCTCAGGTCTCATGTTCATCAGCTCTCAAAACCGATATCTTTTGGAAGAAACTACCTGTTTGTCGCTGGACCTTAGAATTCTGTTCTCTCTAGTACTGCAGCTAGCAAAGGTCGTGTAAGTCCAAACATTTAGAAGTGTGGTGATGGGGGCACATAAGACCCTTCCGAGGTAGAAACTCTGCCCTGGGACAACTCAGTTCTAATGCGGGGAGACTGAGGAGCCTTCCCAGAGGAGGGCTTCATTTACAGGACCGCTCCATCCCTGGCCTATGTCCTTTCCACAAAACTCTCAAAAGAGACACTGGCTACAGTCACTTGGACATTTGACACCTGTCCAGTCTAAAGGGGTCCAACATGCACTAATTAGATGAAAACAACTTCTACAGGGTCCGGGGACCTACACATTCTCATTAACCCTTTGCTCAGTACAGAATGGGTGCAGATCAATCTCGTAATCATTTCACTTCCTCTTTCAGCTGGCTCTTTTTGTTCAAAGCTGTTTTCACTTTCTGTCTAAGTCTTCTTGCAGAGAGCTGTGGCTGAATCTCCACACATCACAGGCGATGTGTTCTGACAGACATGAAGAATTAAAGTGAAATGCATGCGCTGTTTAAAATAAAATCATCTATGTCATGAATAAGAAAAACAAAACAGATGGAATTACGTCTTTGGTCATGCCCCAGAACAGTTTCAAGCTCTTCAAAAATGCTTAATCTAATAAAGAAAGAAAAAAAAATCCTCTAAAATTCTAAATGCAATAAAGCAAAAAGCCTAATTCTCAATCACATAGGAATTTGGTATCAATAGCTTCAGTGTAAGGAATTCGCTGGTGAGATGCTTTGGGTTTATGGGTCATGGGTTGAGGGTAATTCACCCAGGTGGAATGACTATTGATTGGAATATGAGGGACAAAGTAACTTTACCTTGGCATATTCCACGATAAAAGAAGGATCGGGTGTGTGGCGCTGTGGTCAGGAAGGGGAAACCTCCTATCAAATGGGGCGAAATGTGCCTGCCGTCCCTTCAACACAACGTTAAGTTCCTCCAGAGGCATTCTGAGCAAAGGATTCTTCACAGGCCATTTCTCTTCCACAGCTTCAAAGGCGGGAGGGTGTGGTGTAATCCTTTGGTTAGTTCCAGAGTCACCGGGAAAGCTCACAGACCTCAGGCTGCCTAGCTGCTTTCTGGATGGAATGCTTCAACTTGACATGAACAGGAAAGTGCAATCAGTCTTGGACAGGGAATGTTGGAAATCTCTTTCTCTCCTGATCGGTGGGGAAAGACAGGAGAGAAGGGAAGGGTTTATTCAATACCAGAGGGCTGCGTAAACAAGTGCCCATGGTCGTTTCCTGCAGGGAAGTGGAAAGATTAGCCTGGTTTATACGGAGCTGAGGAGAGGGCTTAGGACACGTTGTAGCTGATTAAACAAGAGTGAATCATTGCCCAGTCCCATCTAGATAATCTCCAGCCATTATCTTTCATAATAACAGGGGACTCTTGAGCGATCCATTCTCCTCTGACTGATGTCCATGCAGAGGTGGAGGACACTCTTCCCATGCATGACTTCTGCGGCCACTGGACTGTCACCTTCCCCGCCACAGTCCTCCCCTTTGTTCTTTACTTTTCAAGATCACACACAAGATACTGTTACAGACCCTAATTGTAAGCTTTTAAAACCTCGAGTTAGGAAGCTCAGGATCACTTTCAGGTTCTTAGAAGCAAAGTTTCTCTTGCCAAGTGTCCCTGGGGACCTTTGTTACTAGAAGTGGGCACTCGGCCAGATGCTGCAGCGAAGCTTTATAAAAATAGACAAGATAAATGGACTTTTAGTGGAGTATTGTGCCAGACTTTTAATTTTCAGGAAATTATTTTTTTAACCTAGCTGAGAGTCAAGTCAATTTGTGACTTAGCTGAGAGGTTGGGGGCGGGGAGTGGTGGCATGTGACATTTTCAAGTCAGGAAAGCCTGCCACACAAAACAGATTTCTCTTGGCAATCAAGATAACTCAAGAACCACAAACACATTGTCAGAGGGAAAAATTACATTTTGTCGTAACACAGATCATGTACAGATGACTTATTCCTCTTTCAAGTTCAAGCACAAAAAGACTGTTTATAGATTTCCACTTCTGACCTGGGAGGGCAGAACAGCGTCAGAGGCCTGAAAAGATGGTAAAGAACTCTCAGCTACTCCTTTGATAAAGAAGTAACGTGAGCACATACACAACCCAAGCTGTTGAGAGTCAGAACGGAACCCTTGCCATAGACAACCAGTTGTGCTTGTTTATTTTTTTTATAACCCCACACATGCAAAAAAAAAAAATCATTGCCACTGTTTTTGTATTTTAATTTATTTTTAAAAGATTTTATTTTTTTTATTGTATGCATCTGAGTGTTTTGCATACATGTATGTATGTGTACCACATGTGGGCCCAGTGCCTCAGAGGCTGGAAGTAGGTCTGGGATTCTCTGGAACTGCAACGGGAGCTCCAGATGGCTGTGAGCCATCCCATGGGTGCTGAGAAATAACCCCGGGACTCAGGAAGAAGAAGTGCTCTTAACCACCGAGCCATCTCTCCATCTCGATTTTAACAGCTCCAGCAGTTAAAACGATGTTCACTCTGCTTGATTTCTTTGGAATATGGCAAAATCTTTCCCTAAACGGGGTACTGGCTGCCTGGATCATTTCAAGGGCATCCTAAGTTGACACACATACCCCCAATTTTATGATATCATTAAATCTTATTACAGATCTATCCCATGGTAAACGTAATTGTATGAAACAATTGAAAAATGTTTACTGAGCCTTTTTGAAGTGCAGAGCAATGTGATGGAAACAGATAATCTCTGAAAAAGCAACCAACAGTCCCTAAAAAATTTGCAAGAGGAAAGATCTACTTGTGCTTACAAATATACAGATGCTCAGCATTAAACAGTAATGTGGGGCAGTGGTGTGGACAGTAGAACAGTGAGAGGAAGCAGAGTCTAGGAATGCCTGCTTTCACGACGACGACGAAGATGATGATGATTGATGATGATGATAATGATGATGGTGGTGGTGGTGATGGTGTGTGTGTGTGTGTGTGTGTGTGTGTGTGTGTGTGTGTATGATAGAGAGAGATGGGAGAGGGAGAGAGAGCTTGTTTTTTCATGATCGATCTTCCCTTCTTTCCCTTCTCTCTCTCTCTCTCTCTCTCTCTCTCTCTCTCTCTCTCTCTCTCTCCTATAGCCCAGAATGGCCTTGAACTTACTATATAGCAAAGATCTCAAGCTCTTATCCTCCTGCCCCCACCTCTCAAGGGCTGACATTACAGGTATGTGCCACCATGTCCAGTTCCCACTGCTAGACCCTGAACTCAGGCTTTGTGCACACTCGGCAAGCGCTCTACCAACCGAGCCGCATCTCACCCTCTGTTACTGCTTTATATAACTTATATGCAATCCTCCAGGCCCCTTGAAAGGGGACCTATGCTAGGCCCCTGTCACATAATTGTCATTCCAATAACTGAAGTAGGTATGTGACCAACTCCATTTTACAGACCTAGAAATGGAGCCTTAGACACCAAGCAAGTAACCTAAGTCTACCAGCCAGCAAATGGCAGTGCCACACTTCTTCAGATTTTCTGTGTGCTGATTCTGTACCCTGTGGATTACCAATGTTTTAAAACATAAACTTTGCAGACCTGGATTTGATCAGACAGTAGAGGGATAGTAAAATCAGACCACAGACCACTCAGTGCTGAGCTGGAGTCTCAGCATGTCGGAAATCCTTCACTGTGCTCCCTGCTCCCAGGGCCTCTGTGACTTCAGATATTTGGCGTTTCAAGTAAATACAGTTGTGCAAGATGAAATCCCAGTTCGCTGCTCCTGTAGCTGAGGCCACTTGAGCTGAACTCTTTTCAGTTTCCAGGACAGACTTTCAGGAGCGTACAAATCATAAAGCATGTAAAAATTCTATTTCTTCTCCCGGGGGACATGAGGGGAAACAGGATTCCCTAGTGAGTGGCTGGTGTCTGAAGGATGCTGTGTATCTCAAAGATAAATTTCCAGGTAGCTAATTGGAACCGAATGTGCATCTTACCCTTCTTTCTGGAAACTTCTTTCTTACACCCCCCCACCCCCCCTACCCCCCCACCACCCCCGGTTAGGTGACTCAAAATAAATTTAGACAGAATTTAGAATGAAAAAAAAAGTTTTTTTTCCACTAGATTTTGGGATGAAATGAAAGTTAATTGTGGCAAAGAAATGTTTTCATCTGTTTTATAAGATTCAATTGGGAGATAATAGGTAATTGCAAGCTAATTCCTAGATTTAAAGAATCCCAAGATTGAATGGAAATGTGATTATGTCTGTTTGGGAGAAGGCATTTGTGAAATATTTGTGTTCATTACCCTTCCTCTGAGCAGAAGAATGCTTAAATCAAGTTCTGTCTTCCTCTGGGGAACGTGTTTCTGCAACTGAAGATACAGAATTTTCTTTTACCTAGTTCTGTTGATATGAGAATCTAGGAATAAATTCTGTGAGATTTATAATAGGCCCTAGATACTAGGCAGTTGCCAAAGCCACCAGGCACTGACTAATCACTCTATTGCCATCTTTCATTAAGAACTGGATTATTTTATACATGCCACTCAATGTCACTTTTCTGTCTCTGCATTAATTTTATGGTAAAATGATTAAGGTGTTGTATTTTTTTACAACCCCATCACTTATTTCTCAAAAGCTTGAGTACATTCCCATTTTTGAAAAATATTCATATTTATTTTTAATTATGGATATGCATGTATGTCTGTGTGGAGGTATGTGCATGTAAATGCAGATACCTGTGGAGGCCAAAAGAGGGCGCTGGATCCCCTGGAGCTGGAGTTAAGGTGGTTGTGAGCTGCCCATTGAGGGTGCCGGGAGTTAAGTTTCCATCCTTTGCAAGAGCAGTAGGACTTAACTATTGAGCCACCTCTTTAGTCTTGCAGTCATATTTAATTATTAATAGTAGTACTAACGATGACAACTTAGGTCCTATTTAATACCCATGAAAACTCTTCAAAGTAGGTGCTGTGTTCATATCGCAGGTGGTGACATGAGGTTTAGGGAGTGTAGAGGTGAAACTTGGGGCTGGAGAGAGGGCTCCGTGGGTAAAGATGTGTTTGCTGTGCAAGCTTGAGGATCTGAGGTCACACAGCTAGCGCTCACACGAAAGAGCCGGGAGTGGTGATGCATGCCTGTAATTCCAGCGCAAGGGAGCTCAGGGGCCAGCAAGAGGAAGTTACTAGGAACACAAACCCAATAGAGACCAGATTATAGAAAATATACTGATGTGGGGGCAGATGGAGTAGGAGCGGCTGATCATGCCCTTGGGGACATTGAACTTCTCTGCTGCGAATGATTTTACTATTTGTGTTATTCTGTGTTGGCGGCCTGTGCTCTTAAAAATCATGGAAATTCAGGACAGGAGGGACCCATGTCACCTCCTGTGTCATCATCCTGTCAACAAATAGCCACTATCCGGTATTTCCTCTACTTTCACCAAAATGACTCTAGTCTAGAAAATGAAGGAGTGAAATATTTAGAGAGAAAAGGACACTTGGAAGAAAATATTTTTCAACTCAAATGTCAAGCGCTAGGAAAGCAACTATAGTCTTGTTGATTTCTCTGTCCCTGAGGAGCGAGGAAGGGTCTGTCTCTTTTAGCATTCATACATTCATTGGGTCAGCTGGTCCCCTTTTAAGCTCTTAGCCTGGATTCTCACACTCCAGGAAGCTGGGGGACATGGCAGGGGCCCATGGCTGGTTACCAACTCTCTGTTCATGTGCAGCCATATGCAATGGCAGCTGCAACTCTTCTTCATAAGTGACTCAGTTGGACTTCTGTCATGCCTGCCTACACAGCATTACTTTCTCCAAAGGCCTATTTATTTTATTTTATGTGTATGAGTGGTTTGCCTGTGTACGTATATGTATCAGATGCATGCCTGATACTCATGGAGACCAGAAGAAAGTATCAGACCCCATGGAACTGGAGTTACAGATGGCTGTGAACCACCATGCCGATGCTTCGGACTGAGCCCTGGTCCTGGCTAAGAGCAGCAAGTGCTCTTAACTGCTGAACCATTTCTCCGGTCCCTGTCGAGAATTTCTTCCCCAGACTTTGCTAGCAGTGTCTCAAGAGTCCTTTGTTCATGGCTGCAGCTGACTCCAACTTGCAGGAGTAAAGTTCTTGGCCTGTGGCAGACTCGGCAAGACTTTGCAGAAATGTTGGCTCGTTTTCGTTGAATGTTTTCAACTTGCAAGAGGGGGAGTTGAAATGGAAGTGAAACCTGGAAGACAGAAAAGAGATCCTGGGCAGGGAAAAGAAGGATTCTCAGTGATGTTATTGTCGGGTGCTTTCCTCAATTGCTTCTCTATCTATCTCTCAATGAACTGGCAGCTTACCAATTGATTAGACTGGCTGGTTCGGGAGCTCCGGGGATCTTTCCACCACACCCCACGTACTAGAGGTACAGACATTTGCCACTGTGGCTTTCATTTGGGTGCTGGGATCTGAAATCAGGTCCTCCTGTTTGCACAACGAGCTCTCTGACCTGCTGAGCCATCTCCCCAGCTGCTTGATGATGCTTTTTTGAAAGCCTGAATCAAGACGGCTCAGTGTGAACCATTAAACTTCTTTCTTTCCTCCTGTCTCCCTCCTTCCCTTCTCTCTATTTCCTCCCTCCCTCCCTCCCTCCCTCCCTCCCTCCCTCCTACCCATCCTGCCTCCTTGCTTGCCTATTTTTTCAGGTGGAGTAAGTTTACAGTCAGAACTTGGCTCAGGTTTGAGATGTCAAAGCAGAATGGCGTATGAGCACTTTTTATCAGAATATGCAAATCCACGTGTCTGTGAGCATGCTAGATGGGTCTGAAGAGGCTCCCTGCTAGTCCTGTGTGCCCCTGCCTCGGGCCGTTTCTCAATGTCACAGCACCGGGATGTCCCACTCCTCTAGGCTTCCCAAATCAGCCTCTGTGTGTGACACAGTTTCTGTGAGGTGGCTCAAAGGTACAAAACATGATCAAGAAAGTAGACAGCTGACCTAATGAGAGAGGACCTGAAGGGAGAGGGAACAGGGAAGAGGCTGCAGCAGCAGGGTCACAGGCTGTGTATGGGCAATGGAGCCTCTTTCTGATAGGATATGATGGCCCCATTTGTCAACCACTGGCTGTAACAGCAGGCCTCCGACAAATAAGGCAAGCAGAAAATCTACTATGGAAACATGAAGACACCTCCCACCATTAGCAGGTGACTTTGGCTTTGGTGGGGTCCCCGCTGTTGCTACATGTGGGGAAACGGGAGATCACATGTTAGGGAGAGAAGCTTCGGAAACTCCTTTCAAAGAAGGACCTTTCAGGGGTCCTTGAGAACTCTGGACACAAGATACAAAGCATTTTTACAAAGCTCAAATGTCACATTTAATGTGTGGGTTTTTTTTTTTTACACTCTTCCCTCCCCCCCAATCAAAGCCCTAACATTGGCATCCTGGTAAATATTTAATAACTAACTCTTTAGGAAAAAGGAAAAAAAAAAGAGTTCTGGTTAGTGCTGGTTTTAGCTGTGTAAATAGACCCTGATGGCCAATTTCCAGCAGCCAATATATCAACTGACTCATGAAATTCCTTGAATTTAACAATTGGCTCTGGTATGAGCCAACTCCACCTACCCTGAAATTACAGAGGAGAGGTTCTAATTATCAAGAGTTTTTGTGTGGATAAAGGGCCAGCCATGAGTCCTCTGTGTAGGACTCAAGATGTCAATCACATTGCAGAAGCTCAGAATTGAAAGGTTAGCCATGCCTTTCACATCCTGTCCTCAATGAGGACCATTCTGCTGCCTCTAGACCTTAAAGTAACTGCAGAACAGACCCTAGCTGCGCAGGTCACAGAGGGTCATTATCTGCTGTCACCTCCACATGCAGCCTGACTGTGGTATGTGGCTTGCTCTTCTGGGTGAGTCAGGTGCTGAGTGCCGAACACAAAGGCAACCATTGTGGGGAGAAGGGACCATGCAATCTTTGCAAAGGAGAGAAGCATTCGCCTCAGGGCAGAAGACAGTCACCGGAGGGGAACAAGGTGGAGGAGTGTCCTCACCTGTCCAAGCCCTGTAACGTGTTCAAACACAGCAGGCAGACAATGGGGCAGCCCCACGAAAGGATGGAAGACAAGAAGGAAAAGGTGGGGACACTTTCTTCGTGGCAGCTGCAGCAGGAGGGAGGAGGAAGATGGTGGAGGGACAAAGAGGAAGGCCACAGCTCGCTGCAGTTAGTTGGTGGCCCAGGGCTTCACCTGGGAAGCAGGTGGGGCGGTTGGCTGGGCCGGAGCACAGGTGGGGCTGTGTTCTGGGAAGCTGCCAATGGTACAAGAGGGATGCAGGTGGGAGGGGCGGTAAAGCTCAGACAGGCAGGTATCAGTTTGTTTTAATATTAGTCATTTTGCCCAAACTGCATTTAAACGATAGAATAGCAGTGGTCATAAAAGATACAAACACACACACACACACACACACACACACACACACACACACATATATATATATATATATATATATATATAAAGATACAAAGTGTGTATATATATATATACACTTTGGAGTCTGTGTGGAATTTAACAAAACAAGGTCGTCATCTTTATCTTAAGAGGAAGAAAGGGACAGTGGCTGGCACTCTTCTCATCTTCCCAGGTCCCTTTGCCGTGTCATGCCTAAATGCCCTGAATTAAAGGAACGACGCTAAATTTTAAAGGGAAAAAAATGGCCAGTCAAATGTGTCTTTTGCTCCACACTTCTTTCTTTTCTTCTCTCTCTCTCTCTCTCTCTCTCTCTCTCTCTCTCTCTCTCTCTCTCTCTCTCTCTTTCTTTCTTCTTTTTCTGAGACAGGATCTTTCTTCTATGTAGCTTTGGCTGGTCCAGAACTTGCTATATAGGCTAGTGAAGTGTGATCCTAATTAGTCTTAACAATAAAAACCCGGAGTCAGTTATCAAGGGTGAAAGTTGAAAGATCAGAGAAGCAGAGCAGCAGCCACTAGAAACTTATTACCTCTACTTAGACTAAATGGGGGCGGGGGGAGGAATCCTGTCTTCACCCGCCTTATATTCCTGTCTCCACCTCCCTAGTACTAGGATCAATGGCGTGAGCCTCTCATGTGCTGGGATCAAAGGCATGATCCTCCCAAGTGCCGGGATCAGAGGTGTGAGCCACCACTGCCCAGCTGTTTCTCTTTTAGACTAGTTCAATCTCATGTCGCCCAGGGTGGCCTTGAACTCCTGATCTTCCTGTTTCCTCCTCCCAAGTGCTGGGATTAAAGGTGTGCACCACCACTGCTTGGCCTCTATGGTTAACTAGTGGCTAGCTCTGCCCTCTGATCTCCAGGCAAGCTTTATTTGTCAGAACACAAACAATATATTGTACAACAGGCTAGGCTTGCCTCCAACTCACACAGGACCAAATGTTTGTGCCACCATACCCTGTCTACTAGTTAACTTTTGTTTATTTACTTTTAGGTCTTTGTATGTGTATATATCAAGTGCAGAGCTTTTCCCTTGCAACTTGTGCCCCTTTCTCCCCAGTTCCCTGAAGAGGACTCCCACACAGCAGGGGTCAGGGTGGGGGTATGTTCCCATTCAGACCCTGGACCAGGCACAAACCACACTGAAACACTTTCCCCGATTTATTAAGCGGAAAAGAAAAATTAAAGTGGTTGCTTTCTGACTCAGACAGAAAAATGGCAGCAAATGACCTTGCAAGTGTTGTTCTTAAGAGGAGGAAAAGCAGAGAGGTCTATGTTAGAACGGGCTAGGAGGCAGATGCGGTGGGAAAGGGATGAGGGAGGGGGGAAGGGGTGTTTGTCCAGGAGGGACCAAGAACTGCCTCTGGATAGAGTGTAGCGTGAATCTTAAAGGGTCTTATTACTAAAAACAAACCTGAAGCTGGGTATTGGGGTGAATGCTGGAAGATCAGAGAAGCAGAACAAGCCACAGCTACCTCACCTCGTCAATTCCTCAGCTGATCCTGTTTCCTCAGACTGGAAGCCTCTGAGTCCTCATCCAAATGGATCTCAGCTGAACTGTTGCTCAAAATCCTAAAAGCTTAACCCGACTCTGGTTCCTGGTCCTCATACCTTATATACCTTTCTGCTTTCTGCCATCACTTCCTGGGATTAAAGGCGTGAGTCACCATCCCTGGCTGTTTCCAGTGTGGCTTTGAACTCACAGAGATCCAAATGGATCTCTGGGTCTGGAATGCTAGGATTAAAGGTGTGTGCTACCACTGCCTAACCTCTATGTTTAATATTATGGCTGTTCTGTTCTCGGACCCCCAGATAAGTTTATTGGGGTGCACAATATATTGGGGGAACATAACATATCACCACAATAGAGAGGAGACGGACATGGCACAAAGGCAAACGGCAGTTTGTAAAGGTAAAGGGAGAAACTCCGTGTTAGGATGAGGTGTTTAATTTTAGTTGGGCATCTTAATTAGGTGAACCAAAGGGGGGTTTTGATTGCTGGACCTTGGTAGTCAGCCTCAGGAGGAGGAAGTGACCAAGGGAATAGACGTTGGTGGCTAGCTTTAGGAATGTCATCTAATGGTTTTTAGCAAGGCAGAGGGAATGCGGGAGAAGGGCAAGGCCCGCCAGAGCCACATGCTCTAGAGGGCTAGTGTCCCTTCGTCCCCCTCTCCCCCCCGTCGTCCCCCTTTTTCCTAGATGGTTTCACTTCTACTCTCATGCTTTACATGTTTTGCTTGATTTTATAAAATCTAAAATCCAGGAACAATGAAAGAGAAAAGACATACGGCGGCTGTCTTTCTGAGACTGGCTTAATTCACTTAATGTGATTCTCTCCTAGTTGTATCCATTTTCGTCCAAACGACATAACTGTGATCTTCTTCAGGACTGAAAAAACTTCACGGTGTTCACATACCACATTTTCCTTATCCGTTCCTCGGCTAGGTTGGTTCCATAGCTTAGCTCTTGTGACCAGTGCTGCAGTAAACATTGACTGTGCAGCTAGCTCCATGACACGTGGGCGTGGAGTCCTGTGGGTAAATACCCTGGAGTGGTCCAGCTGGGTTACATGGCAGATCTGTGGTTAGGTTTCAGACACTTCCATAGTGATTGAAGTAGCCTGCATTTTCAACTTTGTTGATATTTTTGTTTTTGCTTGTTTTTATTTTTTTATTTTTTGGGACAGGGTTTCTCTGTATAGCCCTGGCTGTCCTGGAACTCGCTCTGTAGACCAGACTGGCCTTGAACTCAGAGATTCGTCTGCCTCTGCCTCCCCAGTGCTGGGATGAAAGGTGCCCGCCACCACTGCCCAAATCTTTGGTGGTGCTTGAAGGGAAAAAAAGACAGAGTGCTTTTGGGGAAAGAGATTTGTGCTTATAACAAACTGCTTTAACCAGCAACAACAACAATAAGTAAATGATTTTGATGGACATTTCAGCTCAGCACCTTTGGCCTTGACATGGAAACAAACGGCAAACAATAGACTTCCCATGTGCCATGCTTCATGCACAGATGTGTGTGCTGACCTTGCACATGAACATGAGTTACGACACCGATTCAAAGAGTAATCCAGTTGGTGAACATATTTCCCACCCTGTCCCCCCAAAGGAGAAAATACATACCTCCTTCAGCCAGGTTCCTTCATGAACAACAAAGATAACAGGAAACCGATATTCCTCTAATCCCCTAAACTCCCATCTCTTAAACTTCCCATCTGAGGAAGTCTTAAGGATTTTACAACAGAAAGGAATCAGAGAATTTCAGACCTACGTGCATATTAATCCAGAAAGAAAAAAAATAATAATTAAAACCCAATGGAAACACTCACTGGGGCAAACCCAAGGGATTTCCGGGTTTCGGCCTCAGTGAGTCCTCAGCCTTCTTTGCTAGTTGGACAAGACACTTTCTTTCCCCAGCCCGTCTTTTGTAAACCCAGAAATTAGGTCAGAAATATAAGGTCCCTGCTTGGCATGAAATTGACAAGGCAGTCTACAGGCAGGGAAGACTCAGTCCCTCTAAACACAAGATAAATAATTTATTTTAAAATTTAGTTAATTCATCTTAAATACATAAATAATGCATGACTAAGTGTTCTATATAAAAATGTCAAAAATATGAAGGCTGTAAGGAGTGGAGTTACTAAACTCATTCCTCCCCTGATAATTTCTCTCACAGAATGCAAACTGTGGCTTCTGATTTGCTGAGTATCCAGTCTGGTACTTTTTCCTAATTATTTATCTATAATATTTACTTGAAATACTTTTTACTATTGACATCATGAAGGAACTTTTCTTCATTAGTAAATAATCTTTCAGTGATTGGTATACAATCAGAAAGACTCTAATGAGTTGTAAGCCATATTCCTTGCTTGAAACTGCCTGAGAGGTATCTGAGAACCTAAGTTACAGTGAAATAGAAAGAGATAAGGGAGCTCAAAAGATGGAGGAGTTCAGAAGAACATGGTTTCTCTTGGCTCCTGCTTCCAGGAGGGGCTTCCTGGAGAGTGCAGTCCTGGAGGACAACAGGAGCAGAGAGAAGGCATTTCAGATGAAGGGAACGAAAGGCTGGTGGGTGCTGGAGTCAATTTTACATCCTGAAGACCTCTAGCTTGCCTTTTCTCAGGCTGAGTGGCGTTTGCTAAGTTGTTTCTGGTGTGTGGGGCAGGGAGACTATGAATCAGGTTTCCATCCTTTTTCTCTTGGTGGCTTTTGAATTCTTGGCAAATGACTGGGTTATCTTTCAGAGGATGAACATGTGTTGAGCTACCAAACTAGCTGAACAACCAGCCTGGAGCTTGGGAAGCTGAACACTGGCTTTCTCAATGTCTAGAGAGCTGTTCAGATAACCAAAGATCACCCTACAGACAATGGACTTTCGGCTGAATCTTACCAGAAGGTGCTCTTCTATGACAAATATCTTGTAATGCCCATGTTGTTACCTGAAATAAAATAGATTCTGTAATGCACTCTCCACTCATATAATATTTAAAAAAATCAATATAATGCAATGCTCCCAGTTTAAAAAAGGAACACATAACAAAATCCTGCACATAACAAAATCCCGCAGATAACGAAGTCCTGCACATATGCTTCTATATTTATTCGTGAACTGCAACAGACAAGATAAAAGACTGGGTAGGTACTTGTTAACAGACCTACAGGAATGCTGCTGGTGGTTTGTTTCGGTCTTAACTTGTATGTTATGTTTTCTGGAATGGAGAACAGTTAGTAATATTCTAAATAGAAAAAGCCCAATTTATCTCTTGGAACACTCAGTGTGTCTTAGGAATGCACTAATGTCACTGGATAGATCTCTGTCAGAGAAATGGCCTCTCCTAGTTAGTCACAGATAGCTTGTCTCTTGTTTGGGATGGTCTTGCTCACAGTTGCCTGCCTAGCAGCCTCATTACCTGCCCCAGTTACTATCAATGGGTTCCGCACTCACACCATCATGGCAACGTGAAATTGTCCGACAGGCCACGTTTCTGAATTATTCTCTAGGGCTAGAATTACCTCAATTAAAAACCACTGCCTTGTATCCATCAAAATTCATGATTAGAACAATCTTTGAAAATGTGAGATGGTAGAAGATATATTCTAATAAACCTTGAATTCTATGTTAATTGCATATCAGTAATACTGGGTGGTTTATTGGTGTGATGGGCACTGCGTTGTAAAGACCTTTTCTCCTTATTGGTTAGTAGTTTTCTCACCTCTGAAAAGACATCCCGGCATCTAAATGAGGCCCACCAGTATACCCTGGTGCTGAACAAGGTTAGAGTAAGAAATGCAAGCTGTGGTAACGAGTTTCTAGCCCAACATAAAGAGAAACTCAAGAGAAAAAAAGTTGCAGAATTTTAGCCACTGCTGTGATTTTGAAGATGTCTAACACTGAGCCGTGATCCAGGAGGACAGAGGGATCAGTCAGCAAGAGAGGTGCCGTCTCTGGGTCCTAAACGACCAGGGTGACAATCTAAGTCCCCAGGACCTGGAGTGAGAGAGCTCTTCTCTACACTGATGTACACCACAAAATTCGTTTGAAAACCACAATGAAGGTCGATGTTACCTGATCTCAGCTGGAAAATGAGAAATGGTAGCTCACAGGATGACTGCCTCCGAACCTAGAGAAGTGCCTGGGTGTAATCAGCTTGGATTTCTAAGTGACTGTGGTACAGCCTTACCCTCCATCCTTTCTGAAATGACCCTGGCTTCCTTATTGAATTTTAAAAAAAGAAATTCAACATGCTGAACTGTCCAAGGCTCTTTTTACACACTACTTGAGGGAGAGCTAATCAGGGCCTTTGTATAGGAGACAGTTTGGCAGCAGGATTCCAAAAGCAGGGAGAGAGAAGGAAGAGGCAAGGGAGAAGAAAGGGAATGTTATATTTATTCTATTGAGTCCACTCTAAGGAGTTAAACTACATCTATAAACAAACATTTGTGTGCTAATAATCTCCATTTTTGAAATGTATAAATAGCAAAATTTTGAAAAATTTTATTTATTTGTTTACTTATTGAAAATAGATTGTTTTCATGTAATATATTCTGATTATGGTTTCCCATCTCCCAACTCTTCCTATATCCTCCCCACCTCTCCACCCAGCCAATCCATCCCTTTCTTGCTCTCTTTTTAATTGAATTATTGAAGATTATCTGGACAGTTTTTAACAACCACAGAAGAACAAAAGCTCAAACTAACATCTATATATGTCTGTGTGTATAAAGTAAACTACACACACACACACACACACACACACACACACACACACTTTCAGATGTACAAAAATGGTATGCGTGGCTTCTATTGATCAATACCAGTGTTTGTACTTTATATGTAAACAGATGGATAAAATTATTTATATAGAGTATTTGAATATATCTTATACTATCATAGTTAATCATTAAGTAATATTTTCAACATATTCTCTTTTGGAAGACTAGATATTAAGGCAACTTGAAGCATTAGAGAATGTGTGTAAGGCAATTCATTAAGGAAAGAATATTTAGCCCCAGAATTCCAGTATGCCAACATGCCTGCTTCATATCTGGGTATTTATTTTTCAGATTTTATTCCAAACATTTATACCCGTTTTAAGCAAGAGACACGTTTTCCCTAATATTTCTCAGCAGCCTTTCTCCTTCCATTGCTATAAAAATTTAAAAAGTAATAAACCCTTAGTGGAGGTATGCCTGTAACTATTTATCCATCAGTACAAGGCTAAATATAAATAGACAGCAGAATTTTTCAGTCTCTGTACTCTTCATCACATTTGATTCTGTGTTAAGCAAGCAAACAGGGAATGCTTCAAAGAACCAACCTGAGCAAATAGCATGCATTCACTACTTAAGATGTGCAGATGTCTACCGGAACCCTCTGATCCATCAGCCCAAAAGCTTCTGCAGGCACCGTGATAGCTCTCTGGGAACTATGAGAATGTGGGTGTGCAAATATTTAAAGAGTCAATAAACATCCATCCATAAACTCTATAAAACATATGCAGAGTTATATATTAAATACATACCAAATACATTGTGTGTTGTTGTTATTATATTTAATATATACAAAACATGGTGTAGTATTTTTGTGTACTGTTTAATTATATGTGAGTGGTACCATATTATAGCCAGGCAACAACTCCCTATACATTGTTTTTTGTTTTGTTTTGTTTTGTTTTTGTTTTTTTGAGACAGGGTTTCTCTGTGTAGTTTTGGTGCCTGTCCTGAATCTCACTCTGTAGACCAGGCTAGCCTCGAACTCAGAGATCTGCCTGGCTCTGCCTCTCGAGTGCTGGGATTAAAGGCGTGTGCCACCACTGCCCAGCCAACATTGTTTTTCTATTTTAACGTGAAGAGCAATATATTCACTGAATATATTCACAGATATATGTTTCATTCATTCATTTTTTCATACCAATTTTGTTGAGTACTGACTTAGGGAAATAATCTGTGTACATTTAAAGTGAACCACTGAAGGAGTTGCTCACATTCATAAAACCACCTGCATGATGAAAAAGAACTGAAGGTATTCACTGTTTAGTAGGCCATCCTCTTACAGCTAAGGTATCCTTCACATCTTTCCTCTGCCATCACCTAAGGCAACTACTGATTGACTTTTGTCACTATAGAATATCTTGCGTTCTATATCAATTAAATCATGCAGCCCACATTCCCCTCTGCCTGGCTCCTTTCCTTCAGTGTTTGTTTTCTGAGACTCACTCACACTGCGTACTTCATTGAGAAAGGGGAACTCGGTGTACTCTGTGTTCCCGCGCATGCTCAGAGTCCTGTTTATGTGCTCACCTGTGAGCAGACAGCTGGGCTGTTTCCAGTTCAGGCTATCATAAAATGAAGCTGCCAGGAACATTTATGTGCATGTCATTGTGGTGTGTATATCTGTTTTGTTTTCTCTTGAGAAAAGGCCAAGGGTCATATTGTATATATATGCTTAATTTTTTAAAAATGCCGATCTCCCCCTCTCTCTTTCTCTCTCTCTCTGTCTCACTCTTATTCCATAATATGTATATTCCACCTATGATTTTTTAAACCTGTATATTAAATTTTCTGAAATAGTCTCATTGCAATTAAACTTTACCCATATATTCAGTGTTTTGTCCCTTCTCCAGAGTGTGTGTGTGTGTGTGTGTGTGTGTGTGTGTGTGTGTGTGTATTGTTTTTGTTTTTTTGAGACAGGATTTCTCTGTATAGCTTTGCGCCTTTCCTGGAACTTACTCTGTAGCCAGGGTTGGCTTCGAACTCACAGAGATCCGCCTGCCTCTGCCTCCCGAGTGCTTGGATTAAAGGCATGCGCCACCAACGTCTTGCCAGAGTATATGTTTTTAATTGATCTATTTCTTATTGATCGGTGCTTCATTCCATCAACTCTTTTTCTGCATGGCTCTTTAAGAAACGGACTATGGAGTTAAGTTAATACAGTTGACTTTGGATATTATATTTCAGTACTTTTTTGTATGCTTTCTATTTCTTTCTTGAAACTTCCACTTGATTCTTCACTATCCTTGTGGAGAACACATTAAAAATTACTCGTTTCAGAATTAGAGTTAACGTTTGCTTGTCTTTCTCCTTGAGAGATGTTTATATTTTCTTGACTTTCTGTATGCCGAGACTTTTAAGTTAGAATCCAGGACAGGGAGAATGTCTCCTGGTGATGATATTGTCCAGCACAATGTTCCCGTTCAGGAGTCAGGGCGCTCCGCTCACACTCCTTGCGCTCATGATCAGATGTCATGCCCGCGTTCAGCTTTTTTTTCAAGTGCTTTCTGTTTGTCCGGTGTCTGCTTGGGGCAGGGGTCAGCCAGGCTGGGTTTATACACAGCCAGGGTCCCCTTGTCTTCCTCTTTCATTGTGGGAGTTCATAAGGTTCTGAGGTGCCCCTGGTTTCAGCTGGCTCCTTTTGTGGCTCTTCCAAGCAGAATGTAAACTGCCCATGTTGCTCCTGCTCTGTCCTTGTCTGGGAGCTTTCGGGACAGACTGTCCCTAACCGGGGAGCTCAGTCTCCATTTCTGGGAGGATCCGTTGGGGGCTCATTCCTCTCTCTGCTTACTGATTACTGGAGTTGCCATACAGTATTCTAACTGGCTGACAACACTTATTTATTCAGATGTCCATAGAACTTCAGTGTTCTATTTTAATTATACAAAACAGTCCAGAGAATTTTCATCATACCAGTGTCTTTATGCATTTGTGGTGGAGACTATAGATGAAGAAATGGGAATTTGGGGTCCTAAGGTCTAAACTTCAACTTGAGTAAAAATTGCTAAATTATTCAGCAGTATGCTTATAACAGTCATACTTCTATCAGGCATTTTTCAGCCTCTCATTTCCCCACATTGAAACCAATATTTGGTACTATCAGTGATTAAACAAATTGTTATCTTAATGTAGGGAATGTTGTCTGATTGCTGTTTTTATCTGTAATTCCCTAATTACTTGTGAAGCTGAGCAAATTTTCACACATACTGATGTTTTATGTTGCTTCTCCTGTGAATTACCAATTCATGTTTTTTTTTTTTTCATTTTAAAATTAGATGTTTTCTTCTTATTGACTTGTGGGAATGTTCCAAGTATTTCCTGATTTCTCATCCTTTATACGGCAAACATTTTCCTCTTACGCTGCTGCTTGTATTTTAGTTTAATTCATGGCATAGTTTCCAATAAACCAGTCTACACTGTAAGCCAGTTGTGGCGTTCCATGCCTTGGAATCCCAGCACTTGGAAGGTAGATGCCAGAGGCTCAGGAGTTCAAGACCAGCCTAAGCTACATAGTGAATATGAGGCCAGCATGGACTATATGAGACTGTGTACCCAAAATGAAACAAAACATACTCTGTATATATATATATATATATATATATATATATATATATATTGGTTTTTCGAGACAGGGTTTCTCTGTGTAGCTTTGCGCCTTTCCTGGAACTCGCTTGGTAGCCCAGGCTGGTCTCGAACTCATAGAGATCCGCCTGCCTCTGCCTCCCGAGTGCTGGGATTAAAGGCGTGCGCCACCACCGCCCGGCTCATACTCTATATTTTAAAGATATTCTACTTAGCTTTTAATGTCAGCTTGGCATAGCCTAGAGTCATCTGTGATGGGAGTCTCAGTTGTTGGTTCCCCAGATTTGGCCTACGGGGAGGAGGGCTATGGTGAGATGAGGAGTGGAGGGTAAGAGAATTGTTTTGATTGTTAATTGACGCAGGAGGGCTCAGCCCACTATGGGTGCCACCATTCCCTGGGCAGGTGGTCTTAGATGGTTTACGAAAGCTGCTCAGCTTGGGCTTAGGAACAAGTCCCGAAGCTGCACTCCTCCCTGGTTTCTGTTTCAAGTCCTTGCTTGACTTCCAGCCCTTCCTTAAGTTGGTTTTGTTTGGAATGTTTTCTTAACATAAACAGATGAAACTGGAACAAGTGGAATCAAGTCTATTATATCTTGTTCTATGACTTTCAGTTTTGAGAATCTCTTTAAAATACCTCTGTTCTTCATTAATAGTTTTGAACATCAATTATGTTACAGGTCCTTTTCTAGGCCCTGGTGACTATGACGGTTAGAAAATAGGAAAAGCAGGTAGGATGCATGCATCCAGAGTCACGCCAAATTGAACTTCAGATACTGTGTCCTGCTGAATGTTCGTAATGTCTACTAGATATTGAATGCATACAATAATTTTTGAATAACTAAAAGGGCACCGGAATATGTATAAGGTGCCTGCTGTATATGAAGTACCACAAACACATTTGAGTAAGTCAAATCAAAGACAATGGGATTAAATCAGATGATGAAGTAGGTACAGGACCATAGATGAATGCTTCACGTAAAATGTCACCAAGCAGGTGATGCTTGAGCACAATTCTAAATGAGGGGAGGGAGAGGAACCCACTCGGCTTAAGGTTAAAAATGTAGGCAGTTATACCATGAGATCTTTTAACCATTTCCATTCATTTTACCTTTGGATATTTCTTAGTTCATCTAGAGTTTAGTTCTATGCATGGTGATCCTTTTAAACAGTATTTTTATCAATTCTCTGAGACTCTCCTACAATATATGTTGAATATATTCACCTCTCCTCCCACCAAATCCCACAACCACTCTCTCCATTCTCCTATCCCTTCCCACCCACCTTTGAGATTTCTTTTTCTTTTTCTTTTTTTTTTGTTTTCTTTTCCCACTGCATCCAATTTGTGTTGCCCAGCTAGTCTTGGGAGTAGGGCCTGCCCTGGCATGTGGCAGACTTCCCAGAGGTCACATCATTAATGAAAACCAAGTCTTTCTTTCCCAGAAGCTATCAAGTGCTGATATTCTGGAAGCACGCCAATCTCTTACTGGTTCTAATAGTTTTTCTGTAAATTTCTGAAACTTTTTTTTTAGTGAAAAATAATAAAAATATCTGTAAATAATCATACATTTATCTTCTTTTTCTAATAATATACTTCATGGATGGTTTTTTAAATGGAGTGTATTATAATGCTGAATTAATGAGAGGTTGAAGACATATTTATAGTGTTCCTGATTTAATGGGAATTCTTTAAATATTGCATCATTAATTATTTATTGTGATTGCTGTAGGTGTTTAATTGGTACTCTGTAACAGGTTAGGAACATTCCTCCTATTCTTACTTGGTTAGGAATTTTTAAGTTGAATTTTTTTGAAATTATGCTTTTTAAACTTTATTTCCTGATAATTTTGAACAATTGCATCTCTTTTTTTGCAAGCCACTTGACTGAAATGTCTGGAAGTGTGACATTAGACTCATAACACCTGCATCCCATTGAGGAATTTGTGTCCAGGTTCCCATGTGAACTTAAATTGTTCGCCTGTCTGCTGGCTGAGTGAACCATTCCTTCTGGACTGTTGTGTGTCCCAGAAATCATAAGTATATGATTATTTATAGATAGTTTGATTATTTTTCACTGAAAAAAGGTTTCAGAAATTTACAGAAAAACTATTAGAACCAGTAAGAGATTGGCGTGCTTCCAGAATATCAGCATTTGATAGCTGCTAGGAAGGGAAGACTTGGGACACTTGTCCCAGAAAACACTTATCCATTTTTCCTTGGTACTTGTCTGCAGAGGATGAGAAACACCAAATGGAGGCATGATGGTGGAAAGCTGAAGTAGTGTGACTTCCCATCCCCAGCTCAGACTATCTGGTGTGCCTGTGTGTGCTCTCGGTGTCCATTTCCTCCTAAAAAATAGTTGTTCTCTGAGCTCCCTACACTCCATCAGACAACTTGGGACAGTTGCCCCCTCTCTCCTGTGGCTCTTACTTCACTCTGAGCTCCAGCAAAGCCACCTGCTGTCATTGTCCTTTGTCCTCCAAGGCTGGGATTTGCTCTCTGATGCTGCTAACCTTTCGGTTGCTTCTAAACCATCCCTTAGGCCTTGATCTCATGAACTATGACTGGTGGTACCGGCTCATTTCCCTGTTCTCGAGGTACCTTCCCTGGTTTCTGTTTCCTGTGGCAATTCGGGCTGGTAAGTCTTGCAAAGCTTTGTGAACACGAACCCTTCTCAGCCCATTGACGTCATGGCATACTTGTATAAAACAAACTCTGTAGCCATTGTTTTAAAGATACTCTGTAACAGACAGACTTGAAAGACAATCTTCCATAAGAGCAGAAAAACTAAGGAGAATATATTTAAAGTAAATGAGAGTTGCATGTGTTTATTTTCTCTGGTTATAATTTTTAAAAAGTAAAATTAAATTAATTGCTGTGTCTTTGAAAAAATCCATAACCATTTTCTTTAGAGAGAGCCATTTCTTCATCTGAAACAATTAGTATAGTCAGTACCTTTTAAACACTAGTTCAGTTGGTGGAATTATTGAATTCCAGTGTTTGTCCTTCAGCCAGGCATGCTCAACCTACAGCTCATGGGCTATGAGGCTGGAACAGCTCTGAATTCAGCTCAACACAAAATCTTGAACTTACTCAAAATATTCTGAAATAATTTTCTGCGTTTTTTATAACTTGATGTGAGGTTCTAGAAGGGCATGAACTCAATAGATGTCAACACCATGTTGCAATATCCAAAGCTTGGGAATGCCTGTAGAAACATGACTAAAGGCAGGGGTGTGTGACACCTTTGGGTTCCATGTGTCTCTGAGGGAGAGCCCTGGTACACAAGATGCTCCTGTACCTGGAAGGTGTCATTAATTTTGTTGTTGTTCCAAGAGGATAATTTTCTTCTAGTCAGTGGAAGGTAACTTTACATGACTCCACCCAACATTGCAATACCCCCTTTCCCATACAGGCATACAGGAAGTAATTGAGACATTTTAAGATTTGTTACTCTGAGTATGACACCCACGGGGAATATAACCCATCTGACTGAAAATGTGGATACTGATCACTCAATATATAAATAAGAAGCGAATGCAATCATACTAGAAACTCTTTCTATCCCTTGTCTCTGATATTTAAGCGTCCAAAAATTCTCTCTGCTGTTGCATGATTTCTAATTATTATTAAGTACTAAGTTGTACTGTTTTAGTTCTTTCAATACATTCTCATTTACTCATTAGAACCTTCTGGCATTTATGTTTATATATCCATTTGACAATAGACAGAACCCAAAAGAATTGAATTACACAACAAGTTTATAGCACATCTCCAGGTAAACCAACATGCCTGATTCTAATGTCGTACCCACTGACTGCAAGCTTTGATTTCCATATGCAGTCAGATCTCTGCATCCCAGGCATCTCTTCTAAGCTAAAGGAGCATGTGAGAGCGACCACAGGGAACTTGCCTCTGTGTGTAAATGCCCAAGGGTGGGATTACACAGCTAACTACCCCTTTGTCTCAGAACTTCCATACTTGGACCAAACCACAGGATATCAATCTTACATATATGGCCAATCTCATCTCTTTCTCCTGTGCGGCAGGCACAAAAGGTTCAGCTCATTAAATTTAATAGTCCACGAGATTTTTCAGTCTACGGCACATTTGTGAATCTCCTGCCATATATCAAGAGAGAGGAAGAAAGGACAGTTATGGGCCATGTGTAGCTGTCTGACCATCAAACACCTGCCATCCTCCAGATGCATTACAGGTGTGCCTGCTAAATGGTGAGTCTTATGTCTTTCCATTTTCCATACATTTTCCCACATCTGCCCTCCCCTCCACTGGAGTTCTCTTTCTTGTTTAATGTACAAAGCCAAGAGGGGTAACCCAGGCTATCACTCTATACCAAAAGGCTAATATGGGTTTAGGGGATTTACTCACAGTTTTCTGGAGGCAAGTTATCATGTGCTGATTTGCCACATACCAGTGAACATTCATATAACTAAAACAAAAATAGATCTTAAACCAGAAAGATTTAGTAACATTGACTTCTGTCCTAGCTCCAGCCACTCAGGTCTGTGCTTCAGATGAATAGGAACATCAACTCCTCAGGGATGATAATGCAAGGCTCTCCCCAGGCAACCAGCTTCATGGCTCTGCGGTGCCAGGTCTCTGGCAGGATCCAGAAAACCCATGTGATGGGAAGAGTTCCCACTAGCTCAGGGACCACCTTCAGGGACCTTTGCAGTAGAAATTCAACTATGAAATCCAAGCTTCATGGTGAATGCAGAATCTTAAACACGGATCCAGAGTCATGAGCTGTTTCTCCCACTTAACACATTTTATTATCACAGCTAATTTATTTATTGTGTGCAGGCCCACATTCCACAATGCACATTTGAAGGTCAGAGGAGAACTTGTAGGAACTGGTTCTTTGATTCCTCCAGGTGGGTCCCAAGGATCGAACTCAGGTCGACAGCAATGATCTGTATCTATTGAGTCATCTAGGAACAGATGCCCACTGATTGAACAATCCTTCTACATGACTTCATCTTTCCCCCTGTACCACTCTTTAAGGTTCCACTCCTTTCTACAAATTTTATGATTTCTATTATCTTCACGATTTTAAGATTATATCATTCTTCCCCTATTCCTAGTTCTATATTAAAAGTCCCATTGAATTCAATGAAATTAACCAGAACTGTAACTTTACATATGCTAGATCATGTTCACAAGTATGCATTATTAATTTTTGGTGCCAATATACCTTGGCTGGCGATGGCTTTTATGTTGTATTTAATTATATCAGGGATGTGTGTGTTAATGCGCATTGGTTCTTTACCAAACCAATGGGAATCAAAAACCTTTATAAAGTTCACATAACCTCTGAGCCTCGACTCAGAGGAATTAAGTAAGGAATAAGAAATAAAGAACAAGAGAACAGTGCCATGGATTTCTTTCCTCAGCATTGAGGTCTGCATTAGTGCTTTCTATATAATAAGCATTTAATATATTAAGTAATTTATTTCCCTTCTTGGTTGCATGCTCTGCGGCCAGGTATCATGGCTGTTACTTTAATTACATGGAATCTAGAAGCACCTACTTTAGAATCCAGGGAACGAGGCAGAGTCAAATTGTGAGTAATAAAACTCTGAAATGAATGTCAATGGAATTTCATTTCAATATAATGACATCAAAGCTCAGTTATGAGCTACATGAAAAGAAAGATCAGCCTCATTACTTCAATGTTACACCCTTTTTGGACCAAAACATGAATTGCTTGGTTTGATTACCTACCTTGTTTACTGCGCTTGGCTCTAAATGACTTCTGATTGTTCCTCCAAATCAAATCCATCTTCAAAGGTATTTCTTAACACTGAAGGGATTCAAAAGACTATGCCATGGGCTTTAATCTGAATGCAACAGAAAGAGGAACTGGCAGTCTCTTTGTTATGAATTAATAAGCAACAAAGGGAAAAAAAAAAAGACAGATTAGTATACCTGGATTCTAGCCCCCACTTCACAAATAATTAGCTGGGTTTGAACAAGTTACTCCGGTATGGGTCTTTGCTTCTCCAACTGTATAATGAGGGATTTGGGCTAGAGGATTCCTTTTAGCTGTACTAGAATTAGCTCAATGTAGTAGGAGACTATCAGGATGCATTGTTTATACATGGAATCCTGCATCTTTGAGGAGAACCTTGAATGTTTATGTTATTGATATTGTGAAGCGGGTTACATATCTAAATGATTTATATTTTGATTGGTTTATTTTTTGAAATAGGTCTTCACTTTGTACTAGTCCATACTGGCCATAAACTCAGGGCCATTCTCCTGCCATATCCTCGTAATAAAGGCTGGGATGATAGGCCTCTGTCACCATGCATATTCTTAGATATTTATTTAAGTGAAATCTTTTAAGCAGAAGAAGGTGAAAGTAAGCTGAAGAATCATTGTTGTTTTTGACAAAACAAAACAACTATTTTGAATAGCATATACATTGTTGTGCTATAAGTAACACAGTATCTAATGTAAGCTTCCCAAAGCAGCAGAGAAATTTACTATCCATTGTTGCTTAAGTTTTCCTGCCTGGCCCACGGTCAGGATAAATCTCTTTCACCTGCCAGTCCCACAGCCGCTCAGACCCAACCAAGTAAACACAGAGACTTATATTGCTTACAAACTGTATGGCCGTGGCAGGCTTCTTGCTAACTGTCCTTATATCTTAAATTAATCCATTTCTATAAATCTATACCTTGCCACATGGCTCGTGGCTTACCGGCATCTTTACATGCTGCTTGTCCTGGTGGTGGCTGGCAGTGTCTCCTTCCACCTTCCTGCTCTTTTAATTCTCTCTGTTAGTCCTGCCTATACTTCCTGCCTAGCCACTGGCCAATCAGTGTTTTATTAGCAACACAATCCATGTTAGCAACTCATCCTGGGGGGGGGGAGGCGATGTGGGGGACTCAGGACTCAGGTAATGTCACTGGGACTCCACTTTCTCCCTCTGTGTCCTTCTGTGTTGTTGTCTTTATCTAAAGAAAGAAAAAGAGGGACCAGAGAGATGGCTTAGCATTTAAGAGTACTTGTTGCTCTTGCAGAGGACTAGGGTTTGGGTCCCAGCATCCCCCACCCACTCCCAACCCCCAAACACCCAGCAGCTCGCAATTGCCTCTAAGTCCAGATCTAGGGGATCCAACGCCCTTTTCTAGCCTCTCCAGACATTGTCACACAGGTGCACATAGACACACAGGCTCAGACACATATGCATAAATAAAAATAAAACCAAACATTCCTTACGAACAGAAAGAGCTCTGCTGGTGGCTTTTGTAAAAGAAGAGAGTCACTTCCAGAACCCTGCAAGCATCGCCTATCACCAGGTTAATTCTGATTGGGTAACAAGTTCCTCTCTGAGTCAATCATTGAAGACAACACAATCAAACAGGAATTTAAAGGCAATCGGGACATGGTCCTGGAGCTGAAAGAGAGAGAAAGAGAGAGAGAGAGAGAGAGAGAGAGAGAGAGAGAGAGAGAGAGAGAAACACTTCCATACAGAGCGACAGAATGACACCCTACCAAGAGGACACTGTGCCCTGACAGAGGGACTGTGGAGAGTAGAGAACCACACAGCTGTAGAATGAATCTTAAAAGTTCTTATTAATAAAATCAAACCTCAGCCAGGTATTGGGGTGAACACTGGAAGATCAGAGAGACAGAACGAGCCACAGCTAACCTCACCTGGCAAACTTCTCAGCTGGTCTTGCTTCCTCAGACTGGAAGCCTCTATGTCCTCATATCCGAATGACTCTCAGCTGAACTGCTGCTAGAAGCCTGAATGCTTAACCAGCCCAAATGCTTCTCCAGGCCAAATGCCTACTCAGGGCAAATGCCTCTCCAGGGCAAATGCCTCTCCTGGGATTGAAGACTTGCTTTCTGGGATTAAAGGCGTGGGTCACCATGCTTGGGTGTATCCTTGAACACATGAATTTCTGCCTCCGGAATGCCAGGATTAAAGGCGTATGCTACCACTGCCTAACCTCTATGTTTAATATTGTGGCTGTTTTGTCTCTGACCCCAGATGAGTCTATTAAGGTACACAATATTTTGGGGAACACAATACCACCACACACAGCAAATGCCTAGGACACAGCATCAAATATTAGTAACAAAGAACTGAAAAAAAATTCAAACGACTCCTTATCATAACAGCTTTATCATGAAAAGTTACTAGGATTTCATCAGAGTGCTCTAGTATATTTGACAGTCAGAAAAAAAGTGGGGGCAGGTCATGGGTTCCAAGTTCTAATTAGTTTTGTTTTGTCTTTCTTTTGTGACAGGGTATCCCTATGTATGAGGCCCTCCCTGGCTGACCTAGAATTTGCTCTGTAGCTCAAATGAGCCTTGGATATTTTATTATTTTATTACAGCAACAACATTGTGACTAATAGACCATTCCAACACACACATTTAGCTGGTGTGGTGGTTAATCTTCATTTTCAGCCGGATGAGATCTAGAACTACCCTAGAAACATACCTCTGGTTCTGTGTATGGGGGTATTTCCAGAAAGGTTTTAAGTATTCAAGAACCCCCCCCCATCCCCAGGCTGGACAGTGATGATGCATGATGCCTTTAATCCCAGCACCCTGGAGGCAGAGACAGGGGGATCTCTGAGTCTGAGGATAGCCTGGTCCACAGAGCAGGTTCCAGGACAGCCAGAGCTGTTACACAGAGAAATCCTCTCTCAAAAAACTGAAG